>OZ023238.1:9160464-9329280 GCA_964006365.1 Trididemnum miniatum
TCTTGAGATGGTGCTGACCTATTTCCAAAAAATCTCAGCAGAAATGTTTGCTTTGCCTTAAAACTTTATAACTGTAGAGTTTTAGGTTATAAGTTTCAGTACGAATAATCTATTTCTATTCTGACGTCAACTTGCCGTAATATTTCTGATGCTATTTTCTTACTTATCTCCCTCATCAACCAAACACAGCTAACACAACAATTCTGTTATCACGCACATAACAAATATATTAATTAGATTTATTGCCCTTGTGTCTTGTCAAGTCATAATACCATACGTAATAACGCTTGAATAAACACCATTCAAAGCCGGCATCAGAAAACCAGAGCATCGAACCGCTTGAAATATCGCTCCGGTTTTGGTTTAGATTCCGCAAAATTCATTTTTAGCGGTTTAGCTCCGGGTCAGGTTTTTCGACGTTTAATTTTGAAGGTTCAGTTCCAGTTAAAATTAAAAATACTTTGATTTATCGGGTTCAGGTTCGGTTCAGGTTCGCAGAAGCAAAAGTTAAAGGGTTCAAATTCGGTTTGGGTTCAAAAATTTAAAACCGTCAATTCGACTTATGTTCTGGTACAACAGCCACGTACGCATTTTTTTCAAAAATAGTCACTGTATTGACGCTGACTGTACTTTTTAAGAAGCTACTGTAGCTCACAAGCAATGTCCTCAGAGGCCGAAGCAACCTCAGATTAACTTCAGATGTCCGTAACTGCAGTTATAGCTACCATAACAATTATTCTTCAAGAAAAATCTTCTTAAGAACGCACAGGATTTAACGTAGCAAATGCATTTTTAGTCCAAAATTAATAGCCCAGTCCAAAAAAGACGCTCCGCTCTGGGTTCAGGTTAGACAAAAATTATTTTAACGGTTCACATCCGGTTAAGGTTCAAGAGTTTTGATGACCTTGGGTTCAGGTTCGGGTTAGGTTCGCCTCTATTAAATTATAAAGGTTACGGTTCGGTTCGGGTTCAATAAAAGGAAGCGGTTAATACGGGTTTTCGGTTTACGTTCCGGTTCGGTTCGACACCCTGCAGAAAACACTTTTAGGCACCGAATTAAGTCTCAACGCACCCAAAACGTAAAACAATCAAATCTAACAAAACGTCCGAAAGCAATTAGGTCTTATATTGTTAACCAAAGCATTTAATCTGGAAAAGCACGCAGCCCGGTACCGAACCCCACACGGACCGGTGTTTGCCGACTACTGCTCTATAGCACTAACCCTGACGTTTGCACTTCTAATTAATACTGGATGATTGTTTCCGATTCATATATAAAACAACTGCTGGGGAATTATTTAACGTTTGTGGTACCCACTGCGAACGACCCTGAAGTGGGAGAAATTATGTGTAAAAATTTTATCCGGACCTAAAGCTCACTATAATTGGACACAGTAGGCTTAGTGGCAGTAACTAGTTACAAAAGTAACTAGTTACTTTTTCAGTAACTGTAACTAAGTTACTTTTCTGCAAAAGTAACGGAATTTATAACTAGTTACCACTTTAGAACCTTAAAAGTTACAGTTATAGTTACTTTTATGGGGCATCTTCTTCCGCTAAACAAATGGAAAAAAATTATTTAATTTCACTCCATTCGTAATAATGAGCTTGGTTCTTTGACGAGCTCAGCACTGAAACTGAGGCCGAATTGAAAAGAAAAATGATCAATGTACTAAACATGACAACCGAAAATGCTCTAGATCAGTGGTTCTCAAACTTTTTTGTGCCATTGCCCCTTTACGGTACTCAGCATACCATCATCGCCCCCTCGCCCTAATAAGGTTGTGTTCTAATAAACCTCGCAAGGTCGAAAGCTACTGATGAATGGAAATACCCAATTGGCAAATGAAAATGCGGTGAAGAGCAAAAAAAAAGTCTTACACGGTTCATGAGTTATCGCCCCCCTTCACCGCTTTCGCCCCCTTTTGCTTTTTGCCCCCTGGTGCTTCTCTTTCGCCCCCAAGGGGGCGATATGGCCCACTTTGAGAAACACTGCTCTAGATACTTCGACAAGTAGTGATACCGACAACGACCGTGATAGAAGCTCAACTTGCTTATAGGACAGTTTTTGGGCTGTTTGTTCGCACAATCAAAGCGACGAAGATCTACCAATGCCGATAAAGTACATAGGAGTTCCTTTTCGCTTTGCTCTCACAAACTGTAGATGCAAACGCTTTTATACACGAAGAACTAATGGAACTTTTAATTCATTATGATACTGCTCTTCCTTCTAGTCATGAGCGTATTTAGGGGGGTCAAAAGGGTAATTCCCTTTTGACTTTGCTTTTTAGTAAAAAAGAACAAAATTAATGGTGCCAAGTGACTGAAGTACCGGTATGCCAGGCTCTTTCGATGGTTTCTGTAGCTTATGGCCAGGGGCGGATTAGGGGTAGGTAGGCCTATCCCCTTCGCCTGGCATTTTCAAAAATATTTGTGATAAGTACAATTTTCATAATTTGGAACTTTTTCAATAGCAATAAGCTTTACGACTTAGCCTAAGCACGCATAATCGAAAATGTGTGAACAAAATGGATCCAATTTGGCGCAGCACTCACAATCAAGGTCATAAAATTTAAACAAAATTTGCCTGAAAATTATTCAAAAAGCACTAAAACAGCCATTACAGCATGTAAAATTTTATTAATTTTTTGGGGGGAGCATGCCCCGGACCCCCCAAAGCCTTTTTTGTTTCGCAATCAGCTTCAAATTAGTTCTGCCTTATAAAAACTACGCTTGAAAAAAATGTCGAATTAATGGGCCTCCCCTCTTTTAAAATTTCTCGCCACGCCGCTGCTTCTAGTGCTGCAGTTGAACGACTTGTTAGTATACAGGGTGACCCAAAAAAAACGGGCCCCAATTCTATTTATTCTAAATACACGGGGCCCGTTTTTTTTGGGTCACCCTGGTATGAAAAGACATTTTAAAGCCGTAGCGCTGTGGGCTTAGTGATATATAATCACTTCGAAATTTTATCGTTTTTAAAAGGCAATCAATTGTTATTACTGTAGCGTTTATCGTATCAGAATTGTAGCCTACTTCCGTTTGCTTTCAATATAAAGATGAATGATTTTGATTTGAACAGCTTACACACCATGGAACTCCAGGCCTAAGTTACATTTTAAGAATTGATAGTTTTTTTTTTTTGGTTTTGCGGCATGCAAAAAAAAAGCAACTGTAACTTGTAACTAGTTACTTTTTTTAATTTGTTACTGTAACTAAGTTACTTTTTTTGCGAAGTAACTTCTAACTGTAATTAGTTCCTTTTCAAAGGTAACTTGCCCACCCCTGATTGGACATGTGGACATTAGGGTGTTGCAAACCGAACAAGGACAACTGACCGCCGCAAACTGACCGCGAGTCAACTGAGCGTCAGGACAACTGACCGCTGTAGGGTTGTAGTCCAATGAAGGTTGTACTCATCAGTGGCGTACGGTGACCCTTTGGACTGGGTGTTCACTCTTTAAAAATATCTATTAGTATTACACCCTGGGGGGCTTAGCCCCCTAGATCCCCGTGTGTCGCTGCAATGCTGGCTGCCCCATTGCCTATCACTAACGAAGATTCATAATAAGGGGATACAACTGCAAATTGTGGGGCAACTAGTCACCACATTTGATTTTTATGCCATTATTATGAATGAAAGCAAGCATATATCAAACAGTAAATACAAATCGTTTTGTACTAAGGCATCGTTTTTTTAAAAAATAAATCAAAAGTTCGTCATTCAATGGTTGGAGTAGTACAATATCAAACAATGCACAACACATACAGTATATCAACTTGATGTTTAAAATTCAACAGCCCTTGATTTATTTCAAAATTACCGATGAGATGTCCGAGTGGATATACAGCATCTGTCTCTGGAGCATTAAACCCGCTAAGTTTGGCCATGACTCTTATGACCATTGTAAGAAAAGCAAGTTGACTATCAATCAATACTTGTGCTTTCAGTTAAAAGACATTCATCAATTTGATTGTAAAAAAGCCGCTGAGTAATCAGTAAAGTCAACAAAGATAATATTTCGGATCAACATTATGTCCGGACCTTGCATAAAGGAAAATTCTTTTAAGATAATTCGCATGGCGCGGTCACCAGGCCTCGCGGTAATACGGCAGGCTTATAGTCTGCAGTGACTTTGTGACTTTATCGCGAGACTGACAACTGAGGAAAGCTGAGATTTTGTGGTAATATTTAGTGTCTCATCTTATATCTTCTATGCAACTTAACAGCTCAGATGGTCGAGTGGTATGGAGCGTCTGTCTCTTGAGCTGTAGACTCGGGTTTGATTCTGAGTCGGGTCAAACCAACGACTTTAAAATTGGTATTCACAGCTTCCCTGCTTGACGCTCAGCATCGAAGGGACAGTGTGGAGAACAAGCCGGCAAGTTTACTTGTTGTGCCGTTGGGAGAGGCACTTAGCGGGATTCCCCCATCTTGATGTGGTAGACAGATGGCTGGCAACTCCTAAGCGAGCTCGTATAGCGCATTGATCGCTTTCTCGTGATAGGAGGATAACTATGCAACTAAAAAAAAAAAAACTGCAATTGAGTCTCATCTTAAATAATAGCCACAAGTTCAAATTCTTGAATTTTTTTTGCAACTGCAACCAGCATAAGAGCTGCAACGCTTTGATGAAATTATTTAAGCTGATAGAAGTTTCTATGAATGTTGTAGCTGCTTGAAGAATGAAGATGAGCATTTAAAACTGTATCATATTTTTTTGTGTACCGGTATTCAAGAAGCTCAATATAATTAATTCGATTGAACGATGATAGTGATTTATCATGCACTTTAAAAGGCAACTCTTGTGCTGCTTAAAAAACAAGTTGCATAAATTAAAGTTGTAAAAACTTCTATTTTTTCTCATTGCAACTACACATCTCTTTCCAACCTTTGACTATCTAGAGCTGCTTTCACTCTCACAGAACACATCCAAAGTATAAAATGCATCAAATGTACATATATATGCTTCTTAGACTTCTTCTGCCATTGCATACCATCAGTCAAATGAGCATGATCCAAGAATCCTTTATTTCACATCGCATAGAGCAAAATGTGTGGGCCAAAGTATCTCATCAAACTTGAGAGCAAGAAAATTTGTGTGAGACTGCTTTTGTTCCACTATGTGCAAACATTAGCAAAGTTTTTCATAGCACTTTCCTCTTTTGGCAATTTCTTGTTTTTCATCAACTGAACGATTCAAAAAAGTAATTTCTAACAATCAGAAAATTAAAGTTTCCATTTTACGAATTACGAACACACACATGTAAAATACTTAATTAAAATAGTATTCTGCAATTAATAACAAATCAAGTTAGTAGTAGCAGTGCCTTGTATACAGTTATTCCACACCGTCAAAAGCGTCAATGCAACAGGAAATACAGTAAGATATTAAATACAGGAAGACATTAAAAATGGTTCAAGAGAAGCAAAATAGCGACAAACTTGTAACAAGCAGATACAAAAAATTTGAACATGATAAAAATCAAGACTAAGCGTTGTTGCAACTCAGATTTACATATCATCAGTGGCGGCTCGTGCACATTTTTAATGGGGGGGCTGCAATTTTCCTGTAGAATAGTAGCCTACTATTATTTTTTTTTGACAACCTATAGTTACAACACTTTTACGATTTATTATGGATTGAAGGTATCAGAGGTGACATGGTATTAGCTTCTACGTATTAATACTTAAACTAAAAAACGACCATCTTTTTTGCAGGCAAATCGTGTTATGGTAAGAGTCACAGGAATGAAATGAATGCTTATGAAGAAAAATATATTACGCAATTTTACAGTACAGTACGACTTTGAAAATTCCACCAAGTATGCTGGGCGATGACGGTATCCTACGTCTTGCAATTTGCTCCAAAGCAGCCATTCTTTGCAGAGATGTAGAAAAAAATGGAGGAATACCGGCCAAACTATAGAAAAATATTCTCACTTTGGAATTTGCAGATGTAGCTTTTTAGAGCATTTAATTGAATTGATGAGCATAGCAGTGAATAAAATGAGCTTTTGGATACAAAGCTTTGATTAACGCCTGTTCATACACCATTTCGAATACCGCTCAATGCGGCAGCGCCATCATACGTCAGAGCAATAAGCTTATCTGGATCATGACCAACCAAACCCTTAAGTTCTTAAGCTTGTATCCACATTTTGACGTGAAGCCTAGCAATCCTCGAAAAACCCCGGGGTTAAGTGAATCTTTATGCTCGTCATGTCCCCTTAACAACAGTTCAGAGTTACCACAAAATTTTAAACAATTGATAATTTTCGATAAAACGGCACGGTTTTTCGTAACACTCTCATTGTGACGTGCCACAGATAAGGCATGCCCAGTGTCCAAAGCTACTGTAATAATGGCCTGCCCAAGATGAGGTAAATTGATGGCAGAGTTAACGTGCCAAGAAGATTCCTAATGCTTTCTAATTTTTTCTGGAAGTTTTTTTTAGTCAGCATGCCCTATTTTGGTCCAGGCAGTGTCGCTATTATCAAATCCAAGTAAGAGGCACAGAAAACAAAACACCCCATTCGTGTATTCGCATTCACATATCCACTCACACCGTTGATAACTATTAGCGTTAAACTGCTTGTTATACGTCTTATCTAGACTAGACTTTTAGCAGTTTGGGTAATTTTCAAATTTGTAGTAGACCTTCCCGCTAGCTTGATGTATAATTTTTTTTTTTTGTGAAGTTAGCGTACCGATACTGAATTTCATACCCTGAAGACGCTTTAGAGAATAGGAAATGGACACGCTACAGTAAGTCTACTCACAGATTAGCGTAAAGCGAGTGGCTTCTTCATATAAAACCTCGCACATGTAACTAAGTTTCGCGCAAGGGACTGCAGAAATTTTGGCCTAGATGACGTTTTGCTCATCAAAAAAGAAACCAAAGTAAGTGAAGCGAAAAACTACTTTTTTTCTGTTCTCACGTATGATGTCATAAAAATATTATTGTATCGCGTGAACACAGACTGCTTAGCGTGAAGACTGCGAACCGGCAGTCCCGCTCAAAGTGTTAAGTTTACGGACTTTGCACTGGCTGCGTTTGCAGTGTTGCCTGATTCCTTCGAAGTTTCAGATCAAAACTTTTGTGATCAATAATATACAGTAGAACCTCTACTAACGAAAGACTCCAGATACGAAATTTCCAACTTACGAAACGTCTTTTTGTAGAAATTATGTTTCGAATAACGAAAGAATGTTCTAGTTACGAAACGCCGAAAATCAAAATTTCAAAAAGCGCGCTGCCTACCACCTCCGTCCTCCCGTTCACAGCTGACTTCGTATAGCGTTTCTACTTACGAAATTTTCGGCTTACGAAACGGCTTCCGGAACGAATTAATTTCGTAAGTAGAGGTTCTACTGTATATTATTCTTGTACAAAAGTAAGTTACAGCTGACAGCTGGAATATTTGGGGGGGGGCTGCAGTCCCACAGTCCCCCTAGGCGAGCCGCTCCTGCATACCATGATGGGTGTTACGGTAAACTTGCTCTCTCGTTCGTCTCCGGTTGAATAACGCGCTAATTGCCACACACAAATCCAACAGTTCAATGTATTGCGTAGCACAGCGTAGCGTAGCGGTTTTCTAAAACAGTGAATTGCGCATAAGAAATAACATTAAAATTACAAGTCAAATAAATGCACACTTACCAACTATTTGAAGACGAGAAAGCCAAATATCGAACAGCATGCAGTTATACACCGGTTCCCAAAAACAATTAAGAATGTCAGACTAGGAAAACAAGAGCTTATATAGGGGTAGCGCAAACAGATCAAAGAACAGGAAATAATATCACTAAGTATGATTTCAATTAGCAGTAAAGATAGGAGGGCGAAGAAAAGACCAAATCTCACAGCTCAGCAAACCCCCGCTAAGAAGAAGGAAATCGAGGAAAGGAAACATTACGTAATGCACTGATATTTAGCGCACGTGTCAGAAAGGAGAAAAGCAGTAAACAACATAGAGAAAACGTTACAAGAATAACACTACAAACTTCATCAATCAACGTCTAAAACTTGCCATAACAATGGGATTCCACTGGTTCAATATAATCGTACCTCAAAATTTTACTAGATCAGCGAACCGGCCAGCTTTACTGTTTATACTTGTGCCATTAGTTGAAACAGAACCGGCTGAAAATATGACCTTGGTTATGGAACCGCCTGAGAAAAAAACTAATCCCACCACAGCTTACGTATGTGTTTGAATATTGCTGTAGCCTACATAATAAGCTTCATAGCTCGAGTGTGAGTTGACTTCGTTGAACTCCTGCGAGAGGGTATCAAACCCCTCCTAGACTGTGAGTTCACTATTTGCTAGTCTACGTTATCGATTAGATAACTGACCCGCTTGCGTTTCGGGGGTGTAACCCACTTTGCTTGTTGTCACTTATATGTGCTAGTCATACGGGCCCACACTTGATTGTGGATCACATGTCTGGAAGCTGGTGCGTAGGTGTGTAAATTTGGTTTAAATTCGACTGTTTTATTTTTATCGATCTTTCACCATAACCTCCACGCTTTAGGTGCCATGCCAATTGTTACCATTTCCTACGCCATTGTGGCTCTGTTGCGTTTAATTATTTTGTCATTATGGTTAATTACACTACAAGCGCTGCAATTGATTTTGACGTTGGCAAGTTTTTGTGCGCGCGTGATGAGTCCAGAAGGACGAAAAAGGTGATTACCGGTAACCATTTTTCGTGCACTACGTTGTGTACACCCTCGTTGCTTTTTCAGGCTTCTTGGGTTTCACTTACATTCCCGTCTAATGTCAGTCATCGGAGCTAGTAGTAGCCCAACGTTATCCCTTATGTTATTTCAATTTTACTATCAGGTTTTAAATCTTGGGTTGCATAAGTATTGCTGTAAAAAAATTACCCGGCACTGTGGCAAATAACATTAAACAAAACATTCAACGCATGTCAAAACCAACTGTTGCATTCAGAGTCAAGGGGTTCCACTCTGTCTGCAGCTTTAACGACTATTGCTTCAACGCCCAACGCTACTCGTACCTGAGTCTGCACCTCCACCACAATCTTACAACCTCGACGTTTTATTGCGGCCCCGAGTCAGTCAGGCACAGCGCGTCAGTTAACTTAAATTCGTACGGAACCAAAGAACTACCACGAAAACGTTCGAACTTAAGAAACGTTAAAATACAACTCGTGCGTTATCCTGCAAGAGATAAGCAAGGAGAAATATGAAAACACAAATTTAAGCCTAAGTAAATACTACAGCACCTGACTCAAACCAGTTATGCCAGTCTGGTCAAATCTGAAATATAGCTAACTAGCTAGACTAACAGGTTAAGGCAACAACAATTGCTACAGAATCGCTCGGTATCAATGCAACATAAAATGAGCGCCTCCTACTCACGAAACTGCGTAGCCTACTCTGCATGCTCAACGATCAATGTTACAACAACGCTCACACTAACAGCCCATAAACACAGTACAAAATGCTTTTAAGACTAGCTGCCAGCCTGCCATCTGAATTAACTAAAATGCAACGCAGAAAGAAGATTTTCAACACACAATGCTACCGCTGTTGCGTCACAAAGGCTAGTACGTCAAAGCGGCGTCACAAAGGCTAGTACGTCAAAGCGAAGCAGCTACGAAGACAAAGTGAAGGCAATAAGCAATATCTCACCGTAACATAGCCGGCCCAAAATATTGAGCAAGTTCAACAAACAATATTTTCAAGACAAAAGGTGAGATAACCAAACAACTATCATCAATCTTGCAACAGAGGATCATGCAACGATGCAAAAGGAGTGAGGAGGGCCTAGGGAAAACCATACGTAACGGTAGGCCCAACAAATTCGTCAAAGAGAACACATGAAACCTTTAATCAACAAATCACACAAACAAAAGATCAGCATATGTACAAATATCACAACATCCGTGCTACGTAGCAACGGAATCGCAGCGTCGCGAGGACCCACGTACGATTTTAGGAGAAACATTCTTAGTTGTCAACTGGGTATGGAAAGAGCATACATTTATCGTACGTGGGCAAACAGTCCATGCAGTTCGTATGCTCAGGCCGGTGTATATAAAGTTAGGCCGCACCCAAGCCTAGTCCACATATATACAACAGTTTGGTGCTAAACAGTCCATAAATCACGAGCTCGCCTGTCTAAATCGTTCGTTTAAATTGTCCATAGTCCATGTTCAGGCGGCTACACCGGCCAAATCGAAAAGCTCCAATGGATTGATTTACTGGGGAAGGTGTAACCTTGTCCTGGACTCGTCCCTGCAAAAACCGCTTCGCCCTAAGCAACCACACAGTCGATTTGATGGCTCGAGACAAAACACTGAACTTGGTAGTAATTCGAACAATAACTTCGGGCACGGAGAAAGAATCGGATGCAGGTGGTGTATTCACTTGGGCGGTCACAATGTGAGAACATTGCCGCATCAATGAGTCCTCAGTACCGAAAACAGTTGACGTTTCATTACTGGTCATGTCATTCTCAGAGGATAAGGGCCATAAAGCTTCATCTTTAAGAAGAAAATCTGGTACTTTGAGCCATTTCTCAGCCTTTTGGAGTTGTCTAGGTGCAACACCTCGTGAGTATAGATCAGCAGGGTTATGAAGAGTATCTATCCATCGCCACTGGCCAACTTCCGTGTGTTTGCGAATGGTTGCGATTCGGTTGGTTTCAAAAGCAGGTCTCCTCTTTGAGGTGTTACTCAGGTAACTTAACCCTGTAGTGGAATCTGACCAAAAGTAGACTTCACGTAAGGGAAAGTAAAGCTCTCGTAACACTATGCGGGACAGACGCACAGCTGTGACCGCAGCGCAGAGCTCAAGTCGAGGAATAGACTGTGTAATGATCGGAGCTACCCTCGACTTTCCCATGACAAAGGTGCAAGAGTGACTAGAGCCATTACTGCTGCGCAAGTAGCAGACCGTACCATAACCATTTTTGCTCGCGTCCGCAAAGAAATGCAACTGGACGCTCTTCGCATTTTCATATCCATCGTAGACCCGAGGAATTGCCAATCCATCCAGGAGTGGGAGATCATTCAGCCATCTCTTCCAGTCAGACTTGGCGTCATCAGAAATCTCGACATCCCACCCAAGATCTTGTTTGGTCAGTCGTTGAATGAGGATCTTAGCTGGCAACGTGTATGGTCCTGCAATGCCCAAAGGATCATACACACTCGCTAAAACCGAGAGTAGACCCCTTCTTGTAAGAGGGTGGTCAGCAATTGCAATCTTCACACGAAACTGATCCGTGGATGCGTCCCAGATTAGTCCGAGCGTTTTGTGAGTTGGTAAATCACCACCGTGGAGGTACACATCCTGAAACGGGAGCGCAAGACGATCAGCAGGGAGCGTTTCTAGCACTTCTGGGCGATTACTGGCATACTTGGCTAAAGTGAATCCACCAGAACCTAAAACACTATCCAGTTCCGTGACCAATTGCGTCGCTTGTTCACTAGTCCGAACGGACATAAGCAAATCGTCCACATAGAAATGTTCCTTTATTGCCGCTAGTGTAAGCTCAGATGCATTAGTTAGATTCTCATCAGCAGTTCGACGTAGAGCATATCCTGCAACGCTAGGAGACGATGTAAGCCCAAACGTATGGACCGCAAGTTGATAGGTCTTGACCGGATTATCTGGATGACCATCCCTCCACCATAGAAAGCGCAAAGCTGGCTGATCTTCTGGGTGGACTTTGACTTGATGGAACATGTTTTTCACGTCCCCCACGAGCGCCACTGGATACATACGAAAGCGCAATAGGACTCCAATTAGGGTGCTGGTGTTGTCAGGACCTTGCATCAGTTGCTGGTTTAACGACGTGCCACTGCACGTCGCAGCACAGTCGAAGACTACACGGAACTTCTTGGTGGTGCAGTGATGAGGGATATACCACGTGCGATTCTCCACATCATTTTCACAGTCGTGCTCTACCTCAAATGCGTGGCCAGACTGGATCATTTCCGACATCTTGCCTTGATAGAGTGCTAGAGTTTCTGGCTCCTTCATCAGACGACGACCCAAACTCTTAAGGCGGTTAAGGGCAATACTACGATTGTTCGGCAATCTGGGGCAGCCGTCTCTCCAGGGCAACCGCATTGAATAGTGTCCATCAACAAGTTCGCAAGAACTTTCCATAACCTTCGTCGCCTTTCCATCATCTATAGAGGGAAGACAAGTGTCATCCTCTGAAAACAGGTCCACATGTTCAAACTGGCATGGGCATATCTCACGGGTGACCAAATCCAACTTGTCTACAGCAACAAGGTTTAGGCAATCCATTCTGTCATCGGTATGCGGACGATGCTTGTGATCGGGTCCAAATAACACCCAACCGAGTGGAGACTTGCCAGCCCAAAGTTTAGCCTCACCGCCGTGACGAATCTCAGAAAAGACATGAAGTTCTGGAGCACCCGTGCCAATTAACAGTTCGACTTTACCTTTATCAATAACCGGCATCTCTAATCCAAATAAATGCTCATTACAAAGGACATCAGAAATAGTTGGAATACTGCCAGTGAGATCTGGTAGCTCATCGATTACGCGTACCTCTTCCAGAACGAACGGGTTATCACCGTTACAATCATGAACTACACAACGAGTCTCAAGGGAGCGAAACGTTTTTACATCCCCATCCGCCAATTGCAATTTCGAGTGGACAGGCTGTCCTTTTAACCCCAATTTATCGAATAGATCGCGCGTTAAAAGGTGAGTATCGGCTCCAGTATCCAGGAGCGCCCAAGTCTTTGTATTTGCACCAGTCGATGGGTTGTTGAGAACCACAGGCAAGACCTGTAAACGATTCCTCGCTCTCCTTTCCTGGAATGCATTGGCGGAATAGGATGTACCAGTAGACGCGTGAGTCACAACGTTCGAGGATGTGTTTTTAGAGTTCCCGCTTTCATCTGAAGTTTCTTGTTTCTGCATAATTGATGCAGTTGACTGCTCAGTAGAAGGATGTAGTAGTGTGTGATGCGACTCCCCACACGTACGGCAACGAGCCTTGGAGGGACAGTTCTTAACTCCATGTCCAGAGCCGAGACAGTTAAAACAGAGACGCTTCTGTCTAACCAAACTCTTCCGTTTCTCCAAAGAGTCACTTACAAACTTCTGACATTGCCAAAGGCCGTGATTAGCTGTTTCACATGCCACACACTTACGCAACCTCTGTGAGTCCTTGGCCCTTTTCGCTGGTTCCGAAGCTTTAGACTCTTCTCGGATATCCATCTGTACGACATGAGCTCGTATAGGTCTGGCCTTAGACCATCCAGTACTACGTGAAGCCACCTTGTCCTTAGATGCTTTCATAAGCCTGCCAAGACGAGAGCTGGCCAACCGTTGCGAATGGTCGATGAACTCAATGAATATATCAAACGGAACTACTTCCATATCATAGCCAAGACGTAAAGCTCTCTCCGCAAACCGCTCCTGCAAGCTCTTGGGAAGTCTAGAGAAAACACCTTCCGCGGTAGCCACTGAATTAAGAAGATGTGTTGCATTTGCAGACTCAACGACCATCTTGCAGTTCACTAAGTCTGAATAGAAATCTTGAAGACTTTGTTCGTCTGTATGAATTACCGGACCCTCACAAACTAATTTCAAGTGGGCCTTGATGGCAACAGCTGGGCAGCCAAATGCCTTGTACAATAACTGCAAAGCCTTGTTGAGCGCTTCGGCTGGACGTAGCATTATACAACTGCGGATCAACTTTCTTGCCCTGCCCGTGGTCGAATCTATAAGGAGCTGAAGAGCGTGTCCGGGATCTGACTGGCCATGAATGCTTAGTATGCAATCTTCTACCTGTCGGATGAACTGGTGGTAACGAAGCGGATCACCACTGTACCTTTCTTCTTCAGTCAAGGCGCGCGAGCTCTGGCAGCGCACCAGAACCCGTGCAAAGTCGTCAATTGACGATTTGTCAGGATCAGGTTTAGATGGCAGGCAAGGAGCCTTACATTTGTTTTCAAAGTTGTAGCCAGATCCACTTGCAACTGGATTAATTATTCCTGACGCAGGTCGAGGCTGAGTATACAACCATTTTGGGTCCGTAGCAAGGTGCCCAGAAACTTGAAGAGACGATTGCTCAGCTGAAGAAGTGGCCGGCCCATGAGGCACAAGGTTATTAGGGTAAACCGTTGTGGTACAGGTCGCCGCACCAAACGTGGTATTAGTCTGGGGGTAGATCGTAGAAAAAGCAGGTATAGAGGAGGTAACTTGGGGCTGTGGGTTAGTAGCAATCGGAACGGAGACATGACCAGACTGAGCGTTATCTCCAAAGAAAGCCGGTAATTGAGGACTAAACGGAGCTGAACACTGAACGGAGCTGCTAGGGAACACCGGTTTTGGTAAAAAGGAAGGCTCAGAAGGACAAACTGGAGGCTTACCCAAATCCGCAATGGCCGGCCCATGAGAAGCCAGGGTCTCAACATCGACTGCTTTAGATGACTGAGGTTGCCATGGCTCAGCCTGTACATTTAAGTTGCTCGCTCCAGGATTAGAGTCACCGGTAGAGGACACGGGAATGACAGGAGAAAAGGAAAGAGAAGAGTTTACCTCGGAATGGGAGGGTAAATCATGAGCAAGAGAATCAGGGGTAGAGTGCTCCATCTGGAGAAAGGCTGGTGAACGGCATTCGAGGGGGGAAGGACCTGAAGGTGGTAAAGATTGTAAATAATCATCTACTTTGTCATGTAATGCTTTCTCTGGCTGAACGTCAGCGGGCTCTTCGAAAACTTGTTCTTCCATGACTTCTGCGCGAATGCGCGCTTCTAAAAGAGCTGTCTCTGCTTGCAACACCATCTGCTGCGATTGAAATCGCGCGGCATTCTCCGCTTGCTGCGATTGAAGTCGCGCAGCACTCTCCGCTTGCTGCGATTGAAGTCGCGCAGCACTCTCCGCTTGCTGCGATTGAAGTCGCGCAGCACTCTCCGCTTGCTGCAATTGAAGTCGCGCAGCACTCTCCGCTTGCTGCAAACGCATTTCCGCCAATTTAACTTCCAACCGAAGCTTACTAGCTGAAGACACAGTGGAATTTGATTTAACAGTACCACCGCATCCACTGAGTATTTCCTTACGGGAACGCACCGTGCCTCTAGATTTGTTAGAAGCGGTAGCAGAGCGTTCCTCAATGCCTTCCAACATGAATTCAGCTACACGTGCACGTAGATCGACAAGTTCAACTGTTCGGGCATTGAGCTGGAGCATGTACTCCTGATAACGAGGACTATCCTGATCAAGAGATTTGCAAAACTCATCCACCGATGTGGTATAGCCTTCGTGTGATCTGTCCAATTGATTCTTCAGATCTGCAACTTCCCCAGCTCGGTGGAATTCTTTCTCATTAACTATTAACAAAACCTGCTGCATTAGCTTAGTGCAATGGCTTCGCTGCCCACCTATCCGACGGGTGGCATTGAGCAGAGCGTCAGAGGCAGGCGCCTCGTCCACTTCCGGAGTACCGCTGTCCGCAATACTTTTAGGAACAGACAAAGAGGTAGAAACGTTTGCCTCTTCCATCTTTAACAAACAAACTGATTCTATCCTACCACAATAGGAGTTGTATTTTAAGAATGTTGCATTCAGAGTCAAGGGGTTCCACTCTGTCTGCAGCTTTAACGACTATTGCTTCAACGCCCAACGCTACTCGTACCTGAGTCTGCACCTCCACCACAATCTTACAACCTCGACGTTTTATTGCGGCCCCGAGTCAGTCAGGCACAGCGCGTCAGTTAACTTAAATTCGTACGGAACCAAAGAACTACCACGAAAACGTTCGAACTTAAGAAACGTTAAAATACAACTCGTGCGTTATCCTGCAAGAGATAAGCAAGGAGAAATATGAAAACACAAATTTAAGCCTAAGTAAATACTACAGCACCTGACTCAAACCAGTTATGCCAGTCTGGTCAAATCTGAAATATAGCTAACTAGCTAGACTAACAGGTTAAGGCAACAACAATTGCTACAGAATCGCTCGGTATCAATGCAACATAAAATGAGCGCCTCCTACTCACGAAACTGCGTAGCCTACTCTGCATGCTCAACGATCAATGTTACAACAACGCTCACACTAACAGCCCATAAACACAGTACAAAATGCTTTTAAGACTAGCTGCCAGCCTGCCATCTGAATTAACTAAAATGCAACGCAGAAAGAAGATTTTCAACACACAATGCTACCGCTGTTGCGTCACAAAGGCTAGTACGTCAAAGCGGCGTCACAAAGGCTAGTACGTCAAAGCGAAGCAGCTACGAAGACAAAGTGAAGGCAATAAGCAATATCTCACCGTAACACCAACTACTTTGACAATAGCAATTCTAAACTAAAATTATATAACATTCAAAATGTCACTGTCATTCAAAACCGTAAGCTTAAGAACGAAGATTTTGCCAAAGATGTAGCTAAGGCCATTGAAGAAGCTTATTTATTCAGTTGTTATTTTGGCATATAAGGTTTAGGCCTATTCTTTTCTTTGATTTTTTTGCAAGTAATTTTTTTGGCAAGGACTATCTCTATGGGCCGGTACAAATAAGCTTTTTGTTTCTTTTATTATCCCTTGCGCTCTTTGTTAAATATTGTATATTCAAGTACGTTGCCTGCACTTGTGTTGTTCTACACTGCTCACTATAAATGCTGAAAGGTTCGTCTTTTCTCCACCCGAGTTTTGAACTCGAGTATTTGTTTTTTCTTAGTATTAAATCACGTGATGATCACACCCTGTTCTCTTCCGCAATGTATGAGTAATCGCGCACTGCAACAAGACAAATACCGCAAATTGTCGTACATGCGGTCTGACTGCACTAAGTTCTACCGAATCTGTGCCACTTTTGAGTTTACGTCTCAACTATAGCAATGAAGCTGTTTGGGAGGGTGTGCATTTTACTTACCAGTAATGCAGTGTTTTTATGAAGTTGAAGTTACAAATAGGTACATTTTGATTAAAATGTTATTTCCTTTAGCTTTTAGAAATTTTAATTGAAGTGTAAGAAGCCTCCGATTTGAAGTGTTTTAATAGATGCTAAGCGTACCAGTGTATTTTAACGTTGAAATTGGAAGTTCGCAGCGACGCACATATGAATCCTGACTCAAAACAGTTAAGGTAATGTTTTTTTCTTTTTGAGCTTATTTAGCGTTTTGGGGAGTTGTTTATTTGAATATTTGTGTACTTAGAAACCGTTTATGAGATAAAACAGGATCAACGAGAAGAATTCGTGCTTGACTTAAGACCTTATAAGTTCAAAGGAGTGTCTTGTTAATCGAAAGGCAATAAACGCGTTTCAACTGGAAAAAGAGAAGGAATAGTTGAGACTAAAGTCGTCAGAGGACGTCCTGTGTTGGGGTCAAGGATTTAAAAGCAGTCCAAGGTTGACCGTAGGCAACACAAAGTTTCTTAACTACGATAGTGGAAGTGCTTCGACTGGCTGTATTCATTCTACTCGAGTGAATTGGATTTGATACAAGGTACTGCTTGCCAAGGACACTGGCTTTTGTTTTTAAACTAAAGTTGTTATTTTTGTTTACTGGTACCAGAAGGGTAGCCGTGATATTAACCTTGTTTAGCATTCTTTGTTCATTGTATTGTGAGTTTGGATTGAAGTGTGCATTGCGTTTGTACCGAAAGTGATAGATGGGTTCGAATCGCGACAAGGCCCCGAATGGAAATGACTTTGATAATTTAAGCGTGATTTTGCATTCTTTGCAGAGAAAGTATTTATGCGCTGAAGGGTTAATGCTAAATTCTGAAAATAAACTTATTTTAATGGAATTAACGAACGAAATAAATGCCGCGTATGATTCGTTGATGTTGGGGTGCGTGTCGCTCTCTGATAAAGACCTTTGACCTGGCACCGGGGAGATTAAAATTAAAGTTGTGGAAGCTAAACGGGAGTTTGATGCTAGAGTAGGGCAATGGTTTGCACATGTCGAATTGGCCAATGGTAGGTCATATCCTAAAGCACAGACATCTCGATTCATTTTGCAAAATGACTTTAGGGATGATCAGTCGGGGTGTTCAGGACGTACTCACCGATCTAACACTTCTAGCGCAAGTTTCAAACATAAGGAGAGCATGGTGAAACTAAGGTTGGCAGTTTATGCAAAGCAAATAGAGGTAGAAAAAGGTCGACAGGCTGAAGAAGAAGCTAGGAGGCTGGAGATAGCCAAGCGTGAAGCAGAGGCCGCCGAGCAACAGCTGGCATTGGTTGAACGAGAGTCTTTGCAAAGAACAGCTGAGCGTGAAAAGGCTTGGGAGGCTGAATTGGCTGCTATAGAAGCCGACGCGTGGGCCGAAGTGACATCTGAAGTCGCTGTCGACTGTGAATTCGCTCGCTTGCATAAGCATTCCCAAAGGATTTCTTCTGAACCTTGTAAGGGGGTGAACGCATCAGTAGTGTCACGGCCAATACCCAACTGCCGTTTTGCGACGAACAGGGAAATCTGTCAAGAAACAAAACCTTTGTTTCAACAAACTCAGATGAAGATGAGGTATCCCGGTGAGCTGTTTACGGTCCCTGATGGTTGGGCAACTATGCCAAAGGAACGACAGTGCAACGTCCCTAAATTTAAAACAGCTGCAGGTCATCCTACATTGCCTCGCGATAATCAAGGAAGAGCAAATACTGCAATAGTAGCTCCTAATCCGGACTATCCTCCACCAAGAGCGGAGATTCTGCCCTTCAACGGAAACCCTCTAAGCTATTGGCCTTTCATCAGAAGCTTTGACACCCATATTAGCCAGAGAATGTCTTCCGATTCTGCCGAGCTAGTGTATTTGCTGCAGCATTGCACGCCAAAGGTAAGGCAGAATTTGGAGCATTTTTCGCGAGATGCCGAGCTTGGATATAGACTTGCCAGAGAAGGTCTCTTTAATGACTACGGCCAGCCTCACCTGGTTGCCCAATACTGCGAGCACGAGTTACTGAACAGCCAATGCTTGAAGGAAAATGATCCTAGCGGTTTAAAAGGTTTGGCAGTCGTAATGGAAAAGTGCTTGGCTATGCTCGAAGACATCCAAGAGTTTGCCACGCTCAACTCGCTAGGCACCATTCGCAGAATCGTTGAAAAGTTTCCTCGAAGAATGCAAAGAGATTGGGTAAGGTGGTCATTTGAAATCTTCAAGAACTCTGGTAATGAAGCGAAGTTTCCTGAGTTGGTTCAGTTTGTGCGTAATGAGTCGGACGAAGCCAATTCTTTGTATGGTAGGGCGCTTTTCAACACTGGAGTAAAATCTTTGCCAGAATCGCGTACTGGTCGTAAACCAGCTACTGTTTTCAACGTAACCACGTCTCAGCCCACTTCCTCGGTCAAGAAATCTGATTGCCCACTCTGTAAAAAGGCTCACCTTTTATCGGAGTGTAGAGAGTTTCAGAGGAAGACACAGTACGAAAGGATTCGGTTTCTTCGCAGAGGTAGACGCTGCTTTCTCTGCTTGAAGCATGGACATGAGGCCCAGGATTGTTCATCAAAAATCGAGTGTGACGTGGAAGGATGTGAGGAAAAGTGACATCATAGGCTCCTGCATAAGTTTTCATCGCCTGAACCTAAAGAGTCTGGCTCAGAACCTGCAGCTCAATCAGCGGGAGTTTTCAGTGCTGCTGTCCATCCTTGCTCACTTCCAGCTAAACAAACATCTTATTTCATGACTCTTCCTGTCAGGGTATCTAGTAAAGATAAGGACATTCTCACTTACGCGTTGTTAGATTCAGGATCTCAACGTACTTTTTGTAAAAGGGGTTTGGCCAGTGAGTTGGGGGCACAAGGTACGAAGCAAATCCTCTCGTTACAGACTTTGTCGTCGGGAAGTTGTAGTCATGACGAGAAGTTGTAGTCATGACAAGGTGAGTTGGTATCGCTCTCTGTTCAGGGATTTGACAACGACAGTGAGAGCTTTCAGCTTGAAGACGTGTTTACTGTGGAGAGCATACCCGTGAGATTCAAGATTCATTTATTTCATTGCATTCATACGGTATTTACACAATTATAGTAAATAAAAACAAGAGCAAATTTATAGTTCAACAACGAAACATAACACAATATAGAAAAAGAAAAATAAAGTTTACAATGAATGCAATAGGGAAGCTGCGAAGTGACCGTCTAAGGGTCTTCGAGTCAAGCAACCACCCTTGCTTTAAAAAAAAAAAACAAAGAAAAATATGTATATATATATATAATAAAATTATAATTTTTTTTTTCTCAGTTGCTGTGCATTATTCTGCTGATTCGTATAGGATCTGCTGTAATATTAAGAAAAGAAGAAAAAAAAAAAAAAAAAAAAAAAGTAGAAAAATAAATAAATAAATAAAGGTAAAAGAAAGAGGAGATGTTTAGTTGCATTGTAGGTATAATTTGAGGTGTTTTAAGAACTGACTGTAACTTTTAGTTTTGATCCAGGTAGGTATTTTGTTCCATATTTTCACACCAGTATATTTTAGGGAGCGCTGTAGACGAGTTGTTTTGTATTGTGGAATGTAGTATGTAAGTCCAGAGGTGTTGCTTCTTGTATGAACTGAATGAATCGCAGCAATTCGGTTAAAATACTGCGAGAAAGAAACTGGTAGTTTATTGTTATGGAATTTATGCATGAATACCGCTGTTTCATAGATGTGAAGATCGTGAAGTTGCAAAATTTTAAGCTTTTCATATATCGGAGCACATTTATCAGTACGTTTTGAATTAGCAATCATCTTTATGGCTTTGTTTTGAAGTCTGGATATTTTATTGGTATATGTTGAATAAGTATTATGCCAAATTAATAACCCATACAATAAATTTGAGTGAAATAACGCGTAATAAAGTTTTAGAAGTACAGACGAAGGAAAAAAAAGTTTGAGTTTTGATATTATGCCAACTGCCCGAGAAAGTTTAGATTCTAAATATTCAATTTGTGATCCAAAGGTTAACTTGTTATCAATTATTAGTCCAAGATACTTGGCTTCTTTAACTACTTCTATTGGCGTTGAGTTGATGGCAACGGTAATGTTATTAGACGCGCGATTAAGTTTTGGTGGGACAAGAAGTACGTTCGATTTAGTCGGATTAATAGTTAATTGATTAGCATTGACCCATTCTGAAATTTTTTTAAGTTCTGAATTAATGATGAGTTCAAGGTTTGAAAGTGAGTCTGCGTTGATGTTGAGACAAGTATCGTCAGCAAATAACCTAGGTAGTGAAGATGTACTATTAACAATATCATTAATATATATCAAAAATAACAATGGCCCGAGTGTAGAGCCTTGAGGTACCCCATATTCAATAGATTCAGTTGTTGATGTGATGTTGTTGTCTGTGACATATTGCTTTCTATCTTCGAGATAAGAACTTAACAGGTTATGTGCCTGTCCTCGAATGCCGTAATGATATAATTTGCCTAAAAGAATTGAGTGGGAAACGGTATCGAACGCTTTTTTTAAGTCTAAGAACACCAAGCCAGTAAATTCGTTTTTATTGATATTATCGTAAGTCAGAGTTACAACGTCCGCAATAGCGTGCGTAGTCGAGTGATGTTTTCGAAATCCGTATTGCGTGGAAGAGATTACAGAGTGTTTGTCAATAAAATTCATTAATCTGTTATATATCAATTTTTCGAGAATTTTTGAAAAACACGTTAGAATAGAGATAGGGCGATAATTTGTAGGTAAAGATTTGTCTCCGGATTTGTACAAAGGAATAATCTTGGCAGTTTTTAGGCAGTTAGGAAAGTAGCCAAGCTCGAAAGAATGATTTACAAGTATCGAAAGTGGATAAGCTAGTATTTCTGCTACGCTTCGTATGAAGTACACAGGAATATTATCATATCCAGGTGATTTGTAAGAATTTAAAGACATTATTGCGTTATACACTTCCGATACTTGTGTAGGATGTAAAAATATGGACGACGATATAGAGTCTTTTAAGTACGTTGTATAATTTATTTCGTTAAGATTTTGTACTTTCTGCGCTAGCTTTTTACCGACGCTACAGAAGTGTTTGTTCAGACAGTTTGCTACTTCTGTTGGGTCATCGATTTTACTCTCGTCAACTTTAATTTCAGATGGAAAATCAACAGATTTTGTTTTCTTATATAAAAGGGAGTTAATAGTTTTCCAGATTTTGCGTGGGTTATGTATATTTTCTTCAAGCTCTCTGTTCAGATAAATTTTCTTCGAAATATATTTTAATTTGTTAAGTTTATTAGCATATTGTCTGTAAAAATTTTTTTTTTCACTATCACTTCCTTTCAAAAAATGTGTCTTATATAATTTTTGCTTTTTACGAATCGAGGTCATCAATCCTCTAGTAATCCATGGCTTTTTATTTAATTTGCTTTGTGTGCGAGTGGCAATTTTTAAAGGTGCATGCTTATCAACAACGGATTTTACAATGTGAACAAATTTTTGAAATGCTTGCTCATAATTAGTGTTTAAATTAAACGAGCTAGGTAAGTTTTGCAAGTAGGTTTGCATCATTAAATTTAGCTCTTGGGAATAGGAATCGATTTTAAAATTACTCAAGTCTCTGATATACCTTTTTTTTGTGATTTTAGTTTCATGGTTTATATCAATCTTGCAAAAAACCGGAAAATGATCGCTAATATCGCATTGAAAGATACCAGGTACAATTTGGTGTTGGTGGTCGTTTGTTATGATGTGGTCCAATGTCGTTTGAGAAGTTGATGTTTTACGAGTTGGTTCGGTAATGATTGAAACTGCTCCGTTACTTTCCAGCATATTCATGTAATTGCGTTTGTTCGACGACTGAGCATTTGAACTAATATCAATATTAATATCACCAAGAATATAGTAAGAGCAGCGCAGATGCCAGACAAGGAGGGTCCTTCCAAGCTGGAATAACTCAGAGGAGCTAAGTTCGGTGAAATAAGTGACAAGTCAGTAGGACTTTTAATCGGCCTTGATACTCCCGTTGCCTTTCGTCAATTGGACTCTAGGTTTGGCCCTGAAGGATTCTCCTGCGCAATTAAAACTCCTCTTGGTTGGGTTTTGTTTGGTCTTGGGCCTTCATTAGATGCAAGGTGGGAAAGAATTTCGATCAATGAACTACGCTTGAATCTAAACCACTGGATCAGGGGTGGCGAACCGACGGTCCGCTCTAGTTTTGAATGTGGCCCGCGTGGGAACTTTGTTAAGTGCACAGCACACCGGTGGAAGAGAAAACATCAATCTTTCTTAAAAACTGCTTCGCATTCAACCACGCGCTAAACTTGCGGCATAAAAACCGCGCAAAGGTCTCTGATGTTGCGGTAAAACGACAACTCGTCGTGCATGTTTCACAAATTTTCGACGTAAAAGTGTTTGCAAACTAAAAGCAAATGCGGCCCGCTGTGCTTTCTAGACTCTCCACCCATGCGCTAGATCTTGTGCTAATCAAATGTAATCAGATGACGAGTGAGATTCGAGCCCACACCCGCACCGACCAGTGGCTTGTCACCAGCCCACTCGCGGTCGGGGCGAGTCTTTACCGGAGCAACGGCCTCAACCACAGTAGCTGAATGGGCTGGTTGCCTATCGTGGGATGATGAACTGCAGTTTTAACGTCGCATAGACGACAAGTTCGTCTTTCCCGACGTCCGATTGCGATGGCGTTGCCCTGGTGGTGAAGGCCGCGTCTCACATAAAGATTTTAGCAACGCACTGTCAATCAACTTGCTCTATGGCAACGCACTGTCAAAACTTAAGCCTAACCTATCTGTGTCTCTGCTGTATGCACGTGGATGCGGACAGTGCGGGACGACGATGCACGGCAAGCAACCCAAAATAAATTGATTTTACCGCAGACGTTTGCTTGCACATTGCATTAGATATGTGGCGGGCCTCCAAGGCGAAATCGCAAGACATTGCTATTGAGATGGAAAAAGCGCTCATGCACTGCCCCACAGGTCAAGTGGATCGTGGGTGTTTAGAAGAAGCGGTGTTGGCTGCATTCGATCGCCAAATACCGGATCGCGAGCGCTTGCGCTTAATGCATTGCCAAGAACATGCGTCGCTTTTGACGCAGAGCGCTTTTCATTTGTTTGCTGGCAAGTAGTAATGCACTTTCGTGAAGCGACAAGCTGCTTTCAAACATTCGACCGTGCAAATTGAACATCGCCTTGATTCGGCATGATGCTAGCGCCACAATGACACGAACTGAGCGCTTTCGAACCCACTCAGAGCTTCATCGATGCATCTTTCCGTACCCCTTCAAGCCTGGGCGCTTTGGGTCCACGCAATGCAGCTCGCCGACGTTTCTACTCGTCGCAGCAAGCACAGCAAAAATCGTTCCACTCGAGACTGCGCTAGAAACGCTGCGCGATGCCAGAAACATCGTTTCGCCTTCGTCGGAAATTCCTTTACATGATTGTCTTTTTCGATTCGCGCGCGTTTTCCCTAACGTCGTTTCTAGCAAACAACTGTATTCGTGTGAACTGAAAAAGCAACATGTCAACCGGGCAGCAAGCGCAAAAAAAGGCGAAGAAGCCCTCTGCTCCGCCTGCTCATCCCACCTACCAGGTCATGATCTCTGCCGCGATCGTCGCTTTGAAAGAGCGAACTGGTTCGTCGCGTCAAGCCATACTCAAGTACATTAAGGCCAACTACAAAGTTGGCGACAACGTCGAAACTGTAGTTCGCACCCAATTGCCCAAATTGGTCAAGTCCGGTGTTTTGAATCAAACTAAAGGCAAAGGCGCGTCGGGTTCTTTCAAGGTCAACAAGCCTGCAGCTGCTCCGAAGACCAAGAAGCCTGCCGGTCAGAAGAAAAAGAAGGCGAGCGCCGCGAAGAAAGTAGCCAAAAAGCCAGCGGCCAAGAAGCCTGCTGCGAAGAAGAAGCCGGCATCGGGTGCCAAGGCCAAGAAAGCCGCCGCCAAGAAGGCTTCGCCGAAAAAGTCCAAGAAGGCTTCACCAAAGAAAAGCAAACCTGCCAAGAAAGCGCCGCCCAAGGCCAAAAAACAGGTGACCAAGAAGGCGGCCAAGAAACCTGCGGCGAAAAAAGCCGGCAAGAAATAAACAATTCACATGTTGAAAGATGTGAAAGCGAAACGGCTCTTTTCAGAGCCACCCGCATTTTAAAGAAGAGTAATTAGATAGACTATGCTCTAATGCACGCTGTGCATATGACAGCCACGCGCCGTTTTCCACTGAAGACACCAACTGGTGCAAAACGCCTAGACACATCAATAGACCATGTCAGTTCAGTAAATATGGGATCGGTCGACAAAACTCAAAAGGAGTCATTTTGTCGCAATTATTTGGAGTTGTTCATGTGAATTTACACGCCACTTTAGCCTGGTGGACGTGATCGCGCATGCACGACGACAATGCATGAATCTTTCGGCACCTTTTCATTTGAGCTAGTCCAAACATCGCAGTAAGGTCACGTCAAAATTTCGCTTAACAATAATGTCTAAGCTAAACGCTTCGGCTGAAAGTTGAAGCAGTTAGGCAAAGAGCAGCTGCTGACGAGGCATATCGATTCCTTGTGATCCGTTGTTTCTTACTTTCAAGTTGCCTGTAAGATCTACCGTACTGCTATTCAGTTGCGTCGATAAGTTTGAAGTTTGTGCGAGACGGTATATGTGTTTCAGAGTATCAAGATTTTCAGCCTGATTTTCTGAGATTGCCGCTGCTTTTTTGTGAAAAACGCAAAACAAACAGCTGCAGTCGCGATGATTGGAAACGTTGAAAGGGAGGAGAGAGAAATAGGGATTTGGAGCGACACCAAGCGAACGCGTTGCGCCTTGTTTGGTTTTAACACGATTTCGAATAGGTTGGAAATTACAAGTAAAGACACTTGGCGCTCTCGCATCGACAACTACTTTGCTTTCTCTTGCTTACGCGCTAATAGCAAACTTACTGTTCCATCATGTCTGGTCGTGGTAAAGGTGGAAAAGGTCTGGGAAAGGGAGGCGCCAAGCGTCATCGAAAAGTGCTCCGTGATAACATCCAAGGCATCACGAAGCCCGCTATCCGAAGACTTGCCCGTCGTGGTGGTGTCAAGCGAATTTCGGGTCTAATTTATGAAGAAACTCGTGGAGTGCTCAAGGTGTTTTTGGAGAATGTCATTCGTGATGCAGTCACATACACTGAGCATGCCAAGCGAAAGACCGTCACCGCTTTGGACGTCGTCTACGCCTTGAAACGTCAGGGACGCACTCTGTACGGATTCGGAGGTTAAGAAGTCTTCATCTTGACAGAAGAACAAACGGCTCTTTTCAGGGCCACCCGTAATTACTGCAAAGAGTGTGTCTACATGCAACAAATGGTTAGACTTAACAAATCTATCGCGAGTGTTTTAAACTAAACCTCAGGACTCGTTGTCGCGCAATGGAAGCGGCCTGGTATGGGGAAGAAGGCCACTTACACACTTACCTACTTACTGGTCGCCGCCTGCATGTGTGTGTGGGTTCAAATTTGACAATGTCGTATTCAGCTTCTTTTGAATTTCTTTGCCATTAGCAAGGTGCGAAATTTGAGAAAAATGAGAACTTTCGGGCAACTTTTTGCGCATTGCTGTAGCCTAATGACTTTAAAGCAAATTAGACTAGTTGAAAACGCTCAAGTTTTTTTGCGTCAAATGAAAGTGTTTTGCCATAGAAACTCTTAATTTAAACAAAAAATATTGCTATTGCACTCCTTGAAATATTACACACTTTGTTTAAATGTTTGGGCAAATTTTTAGTGATTTTCATATTTGGGTAAAATTCGCACGAGTGAAAATCTTATGGAGGGACAGTGCCCCGTATTATCATTTTAAAGCAGATTCTCGCTTTATTAAAATGCATTTACTCGTCTCATTACTGCAAATTTTAAAATCATTCTCGTTTTAATAGGTCTTTCAGAAGCAATGGCTTGATATGCTACGCGAAAAAGACTGGTTTAACACCCGAAAAATAGCAATAAAAATGGTCGTTTTTTTGTTATGGAGATTGCAAAGTGATGAAATGCTGCGCTGTAGTTGGTCTCGCAAATAGCGGGGCCGAGTATTGATTGTGCCAAAAACGATAAGGTTTGAAATTTTGAACAAACTGTTGTTCGCGCCCAAAAACGTCTCCAGAAGGCGCTTTTCGTCAACGACTGGCTCTGATTGGACCGTGAAAGGAGCGTTTCCTTTCTGGCCAATCACAGAAGCGCTCAACCGAGTATATATCCTTAAGTTGATACCGGTTGGAAATTAAAATTGTTCAATTGCGAAACAAACGCACAAGTGAGTGATTTAAAAACATGGCCAGAACCAAACAGACTGCACGAAAATCAACCGGAGGCAAGGCTCCGCGAAAGCAGCTTGCTACCAAGGCTGCACGAAAGAGTGCTCCCGCTACCGGAGGCGTCAAGAAGCCGCATCGCTACCGACCCGGAACTGTTGCTCTCCGCGAAATCAGAAGATACCAAAAGTCGACCGAGCTCCTCATTCGCAAACTGCCTTTTCAGCGACTTGTTCGCGAAATCGCTCAAGATTTCAAGACCGACTTGCGATTCCAGAGCAGTGCCGTCATGGCGTTGCAAGAAGCGAGCGAAGCTTACTTGGTTGGACTTTTCGAAGACACCAATTTGTGTGCAATCCACGCCAAACGTGTAACCATCATGCCCAAGGACATTCAGCTTGCTCGTCGCATTCGAGGTGAACGTGCTTAAGCACTCGGCCGCGACCTGGCACAAAACGGCTCTTTTCAGGGCCACCCAATCGTGTGCATTGGAAAAGAGTTGATGAAATTTTTTATCAGCAACCAGATTCAAGTAGGCCTAGTGATCGCAAACGCAAATAATACTTATTCTATTATAGTCTATATATTTATGTTAGCCTATTACTGGTTCATGTTCGACTGAATGGACTAGTTTCGCAGTTTAAGCCTGGTGTTCGCTCATTGCAACACCTCCCTAACCGACCGAGATCTTGAAGCCTAAGTAAAAGCGCGCACGCTCACGGGCAGTAAGTAAGTACCTATGCAATTCGTCGCAGCCTAGACAAAGCGAACTTCGTACGCAGCCGCAAACTCTTCATCAGGAAACCTGCAAGCGTAAGGCAAATGAGAAGGCAAAGCTTACATCTAAAGTTAAAAAAGTGGCGATTCAACAACGCACACACATCGCTGCATCGGCAAACTCTTTTAAGCGACGAAAGGGTGGCTCTGAAAAGAGCCGTTTTCATTTAGCAACAAGTTCTTCTTCGAGACTTAAGCCTTCTTGGAGGTCTTCTTCGGCAGCAAAACAGCTTGAATGTTGGGCAACACACCGCCTTGAGCGATGGTTACGCCGCCGAGAAGCTTGTTCAGTTCTTCGTCGTTGCGAATGGCAAGTTGCAAGTGACGAGGAATGATTCTCGTCTTCTTGTTGTCTCGGGCAGCGTTGCCTGCCAATTCCAACACTTCGGCGCTCAAATACTCGAGCACAGCCGCAAGGTAAACAGGCGCGCCGGCTCCTACTCGCTCCGAGTAGTTGCCGTTTCGAAGCAACCTGTGAACACGCCCGACTGGAAACTGCAGTCCAGCTCTTGAAGATCGGCTCTTTGGCTTTGCCTTGGATTTACCAGCTCCTTTGCCACGTCCAGACATACTTTAACGAAATGGTAACTTCGACACACGTAAACGAGTGAAAAGAGTTCAAAACGAAATGTGAATGCGCGACCCAATCGAATTCTTATTTATATTTCGTTGAACCGTCGAAATGGAAACGACCGTTGAAAATGGCGCGACGCCAATTGGCCAATGACAGTCCGCTTGTAAGAAACTCGGCTCGTGATTAGCGCGTCGTTTTCGATGGCTCGTTTGCATAGCACGCGATATATAGTTTTCCGCTGCAACTGAACAGGTTACTACTCTGTCGAATTTCTTCGATCGTGTTCAAAACTTGAAAGGACTAATCGAAATGGTTGCATCAAAGGGCAGCAAAAAAGCCGTCAAGAAGGCCGCACCGGCTGACAAGCAAAAGAAGAGACGTGCCAGGCGCAAGGAGAGCTTCAGCATCTACATTTACAAGGTACTGAAGCAAGTTCATCCCGACACCGGAATCTCCAGCAAGGCAATGAGCATCATGAACTCGTTCGTCAACGACATCTTCGAACGCATCGCTTCCGAAGCATCACGACTTGCTCACTACAACAAGCGTTCGACCATCAGCAGCCGGGAAATTCAAACTGCCGTTCGTCTGCTCCTTCCCGGTGAATTGGCGAAACACGCAGTTTCCGAAGGCACCAAAGCGGTGACCAAGTACACCAGCTCGAAATAAGTTTCTCGCAGTTTCTACGTTCAAACGGCTCTTTTCAGAGCCACCCATGCTTTGTTCAAAAGAGGATTTATTTGGCTTATGCGCATCAATTGCGTTCTGTTGTGAGTAGGTCATGCGGCGGCGGTTAGAGATCGCGAATATGATTATGTTGCCCAAAAGAGGGAGATAGTTTCCATGCGGCTTTTTCCAACGCGTTATTTATGATATTTCATTTGTAAGGATCATTTTGCAACAGCACCCCACCCTGCTACGTTGAAAAGAGGACTATTCTTGGCGCACTCTTTCGTATTGTTGGCGATTAAGTCGCTTTGCATTAGGAGGAGGCAGTTATGGCACAGAGCTTTCTTTTGCCACGTTTTGCACTGCAAGGCAAAAGACGCTTGTACCGCCACCGATCGATCGCCAAAGCGAATTTTAAGTAGAATTGGCTCGGTGGCGACACCAATCGACAGCACGCTTCCAAGCTGCCAATTGGTGCAAGAGAAGAATGCAGCGTCACATGCCATGCCATGGTACATTTCACATACTATTGCATCATACCGTCGTTTTCAATCGAACTTAAACGTGCGACTTTTCACTTTGTAATCGACTTCGTGACATTTATTAGCGCGTAGCGTTGATAAAAGCTCTTGTCGTTTTAAAGGGGCAAGAAGTCGTCGATTTGTTTTGAAGTTGCGTTGGGATGCTGGCATCAGGACTGCTTGAAATAAAGTTCTGTTGCACTGCATAGGCTACTCACGCTAGCCTGCCATCCACGATTGATAAATTGCGCTTAAATCTTCGTTTATTTCCAAACGATTCCTTTCGATTCATCTCGAAAGAAATGACTAGACTACCATCCGCCCCAATTAGCGCAATACCGTTCGACCGGTCCTACTAAACACCGCAAAGGACTGAAACGCCGCAAAGGAGCGACAAAGGACTTACTAAACACCGCAAAGTACGGCAAAGGACTTCAAATTGATTTACTAAGCACCGCAAAGAACGGCAAAGGACTTTATATTAGGGTCAGGCCTGGGGTTATCAGGTGCTTTGTCGTACTTTGCAGTGTTTAGTAAGTCCTTTGTCGCTCCTTTGCGGTGTTTGGTAGGACCCCCGTTCGACACCATCGACTTCGGCAAGGCACACTGAACAAGAGCAAAATCCGTACCGCTCCTTCAGCGTGCACTCCATTCCAAGGCGATCGAAAAGCGGTTTTGGGGCACTTCGTTTTTTAAGCCGCTTCATGTTACAATGGATGGTTTACTTTAACGCTGACGGGAATTTCCCAAAACGTCATGCGCAATGCAGACATGCTCTTACCCTTAATGCGTTTCTTGGTTACGCGATGACGTGTAAGCAACGGTAAGTTCAACGTAGCGATACAAAGCGTAATGAAGAATTATGTATGCGCCTAATATACACTTGTTTGATAATGTTGCAATAGATCCTAGTGCCTTGATAAAAGAGCGCCGCGAAATGGTGGAGCCTGAACTAACGGATGCGCAGTGTGGCTTTCCACCCGGCCGAAGCACGATGGACCCATTCTTTGAGAAGTCGCGGACGCATGTAAAAGAAGTCAATGCATAGAAGCGTTAAGATGGGCTTTGGAACTCAACCTTAATAGAAAGGTTTCTATAAAAACTTATACCATCATCAGTGTAAATACAGAGGCACTAGGCTGGTAAGAATAAACAGAACAAGAAAGAAAGATTTTAAAATCAGCATATCATTACGTCGTAAACACAGCAGTTACAGCAGATATTAAATAAAACGTTTTAGAGGGGCAAATGGAGAAAGACATGCGACTAGAGTTGCAGGTGTTGAACAGCATACGGCCCGCTGGTCGGGTGCGGCTGCGGCCCGTGAAAGGATGCATCCAACCTTACCCCGCAATGTCGCCCGAAGTCTCATTCCTCACAGCTGCCGGTCGCTAATGCTCCCGTCAAAGCGTCGGTGCGAGCTTCTGAAACAAACGATTGCCTTAGTGAGCAAACAGATCCCTCAGCGCGCTTGTGATGAAAATGCGACGATTGCTTTAGTCACCAGACAGAGCTCCAGCAACTTTCGTTTTTTAAATTTTCGCCGCATAATTGCAACTTAGGTTTTCATACTAGTGAAGTGCATGCATCATCGAAGATGTGCCCATTGAGAATCGAACCCACAAAACCAGTTGCGTAGCGCAAAGCACCAACCATTCGACCAACTCAAACGTCTCATTGACTGCACTAGGTTTTGAAGTGCGGTTAGTAGGTTATGATAAATTCATTTAGTATTTTTTAGCGTGCAGGCTGCTCTTGCTAAAGTTTGTAAAATTTAAGAAGTTTGTAAAATATTCGTAAAATCATCCGGCCCGCCAAAGACTTTATTTTTCCCTATCTGGCCCGCTGACTAGAGAAGTTGCCCACCCCTGGACTATAGAGAGAAATGTTATAATGCGGTGCCGGTAAGGGTGATATTGTTAAAACAAGACAAAACTGAGTCCATGGTTGTTGATTAATCAAATCGTAACGTCGAAGAAAGACGCTGAACACCTTACCGGTACCATATAAGTAACATTTCTCTCCAGTCGCGTGACACGAATGTTCCAGGAAAGAAGAGTCGAAAAACTGCCTCGTTCCACAGCGGTTGGTCGAAGGCCTAAACGCCGTCTCCGAACTCGATGGCAAATTTCGTTGAAGACATTAGTAACTTGGTCTCGCCCTGGCATCCCATCAGAGTATCTACCTTTCGTTGAGGAGGAAGTTCGAGACGATACGAGGCTCGAACTCGCTCAGCAGCATGATGATTTTGATCAGATGATAAACTACAGAACGCTACGCTAATGCATATCACCTACAAATTCTGCTGCGAGAACAACGAATAGGGTTGAGTGTCTACATCAAATACTCACAGTGCTCGTATAAATTCATAAGTATAAATAAATTATAATCAGTACTGAGGTTTTCCAGAAGCCTGCCCTGGGCCATCAATTGAAAAAAAAAGATACATGAACCGAACATCACCGTGCAGAGCTGCCGCGTACTCGCATAGCCCGAGTCTGACGAAGAAGCACCTTAAGCACAAAAACCCACGCACAGTCCTCTAAGGGCACTGGAAAGAGTCTCCTTCAGATAAAAGAGACGTGCACGTGCCTGCTCAGTGCTCATACTTGTTTATCAGCCGAGGGGCTTCGGGCAACGCTACTTGATATAGTGTCCATCAACTACAGATGTTGAATCCTGCAAAGGCTGCAAAGCGTGACGGTCGTCTTTGGACGTCGATACGTCGTAACTCTGCCGCGAAGGAACACCATCAAGGCGCCACAAACGTTTAATTCGAGAGCTTATCAATTGTTGTTGCAAGGTGGGAAAGAATTTCGATCAATGAACTACGCTTGAATCTAAACCACTGGATCAGGGGTGGCGAACCGACGGTCCGCTCTAGTTTTGAATGTGGCCCGCGTGGGAACTTTATTAAGTGCACAGCACACCGGTGGAAGAGAAAACATCAATCTTTCTTAAAAACTGCTTCGCATTCAACCACGCGCTAAACTTGCGGCATAAAAACCGCGCAAAGGTCTCTGATGTTGCGGTAAAACGACAACTCGTCGTGCATGTTTCACAAATTTTCGACGTAAAAGTGTTTGCAAACTAAAAGCAAATGCGGCCCGCTGTGCTTTCTAGACTCTCCACCCATGCGCTAGATCTTGTGCTAATCAAATGTAATCAGATGACGAGTGAGATTCGAGCCCACACCCGCACCGACCAGTGGCTTGTCACCAGCCCACTCGCGGTCGGGGCGAGTCTTTACCGGAGCAACGGCCTCAACCACAATAGCTGAATGGGCTGGTTGCCTATCGTGGGATGATGAACTGCAGTTTTAACGTCGCATAGACGACAATTTCGTCTTTCCCGACGTCCGATTGCGATGGCGTTGCCCTGGTGGTGAAGGCCGCGTCTCACATAAAGATTTTAGCAACGCACTGTCAATCAACTTGCTCTATGGCAACGCACTGTCAAAATTTAAGCCTAACCTATCTGTGTCTCTGCTGTATGCACGTGGATGCGGACAGTGCGGGACGACGATGCATGGCAAGCAACCCAAAATAAATTGATTTTACCGCAGACGTTTGCTTGCACATTGCATTAGATATGTGGCGGGCCTCCAAGGCGAAATCGCAAGACATTGCTATTGAGATGGAAAAAGCGCTCATGCACTGCCCCACAGGTCAAGTGGATCGTGGGTGTTTAGAAGAAGCGGTGTTGGCTGCATTCGATCGCCAAATGCCGGATCGCGAGCGCTTGCGCTTAATGCATTGCCAAGAACATGCGTCGCTTTTGACGCAGAGCGCTTTTCATTTGTTTGCTGGCAAGTAGTAATGCACTTTCGTGAAGCGACAAGCTGCTTTCAAACATTCGACCGTGCAAATTGAACATCGCCTTGATTCGGCATGATGCTAGCGCCACAATGACACGAACTGAGCGCTTTCGAACCCACTCAGAGCTTCATCGATGCATCTTTCCGTACCCCTTCAAGCCTGGGCGCTTTGGGTCCACGCAATGCAGCTCGCCGACGTTTCTACTCGTCGCAGCAAGCACAGCAAAAATCGTTCCACTCGAGACTGCGCTAGAAACGCTGCGCGATGCCAGAAACATCGTTTCGCCTTCGTCGGAAATTCCTTTACATGATTGTCTTTTTCGATTCGCGCGCGTTTTCCCTAACGTCGTTTCTAGCAAACAACTGTATTCGTGTGAACTGAAAAAGCAACATGTCAACCGGGCAGCAAGCGCAAAAAAAGGCGAAGAAGCCCTCTGCTCCGCCTGCTCATCCCACCTACCAGGTCATGATCTCTGCCGCGATCGTCGCTTTGAAAGAGCGAACTGGTTCGTCGCGTCAAGCCATACTCAAGTACATTAAGGCCAACTACAAAGTTGGCGACAACGTCGAAACTGTAGTTCGCACCCAATTGCCCAAATTGGTCAAGTCCGGTGTTTTGAATCAAACTAAAGGCAAAGGCGCGTCGGGTTCTTTCAAGGTCAACAAGCCTGCAGCTGCTCCGAAGACCAAGAAGCCTGCCGGTCAGAAGAAAAAGAAGGCGAGCGCCGCGAAGAAAGTAGCCAAAAAGCCAGCGGCCAAGAAGCCTGCTGCGAAGAAGAAGCCGGCATCGGGTGCCAAGGCCAAGAAAGCCGCCGCCAAGAAGGCTTCGCCGAAAAAGTCCAAGAAGGCTTCACCAAAGAAAAGCAAACCTGCCAAGAAAGCGCCGCCCAAGGCCAAAAAACAGGTGACCAAGAAGGCGGCCAAGAAACCTGCGGCGAAAAAAGCCGGCAAGAAATAAACAATTCACATGTTGAAAGATGTGAAAGCGAAACGGCTCTTTTCAGAGCCACCCGCATTTTAAAGAAGAGTAATTAGATAGACTATGCTCTAATGCACGCTGTGCATATGACAGCCACGCGCCGTTTTCCACTGAAGACACCAACTGGTGCAAAACGCCTAGACACATCAATAGACCATGTCAGTTCAGTAAATATGGGATCGGTCGACAAAACTCAAAAGGAGTCATTTTGTCGCAATTATTTGGAGTTGTTCATGTGAATTTACACGCCACTTCAGCCTGGTGGACGTGATCGCGCATGCACGACGACAATGCATGAATCTTTCGGCATCTTTTCATTTGAGCTAGTCCAAACATCGCAGTAAGGTCACGTCAAAATTTCGCTTAACAATAATGTCTAAGCTAAACGCTTCGGCTGAAAGTTGAAGCAGTTAGGCAAAGAGCAGCTGCTGACGAGGCATATCGATTCCTTGTGATCGGTTGTTTCTTACTTTCAAGTTGCCTGTAAGATCTACCGTACTGCTATTCAGTTGCGTCGATAAGTTTGAAGTTTGTGCGAGACGGTATATGTGTTTCAGAGTATGAAGATTTTCAGCCTGATTTTCTGAGATTGCCGCTGCTTTTTTGTGAAAAACGCAAAACAAACAGCTGCAGTCGCGATGATTGGAAACGTTGAAAGGGAGGAGAAAGAGATAGGGATTTGGAGCGACACCAAGCGAACGCGTTGCGCCTTGTTTGGTTTTAACACGATTTCGAATAGGTTGGAAATTACAAGTAAAGACACTTGGCGCTCTCGCATCGACAACTACTTTGCTTTCTCTTGCTTACGTGCTAATAGCAAACTTACTGTTGCATCATGTCTGGTCGTGGTAAAGGTGGAAAAGGTCTGGGAAAGGGAGGCGCCAAGCGTCATCGAAAAGTGCTCCGTGATAACATCCAAGGCATCACGAAGCCCGCTATCCGAAGACTTGCCCGTCGTGGTGGTGTCAAGCGAATTTCGGGTCTAATTTATGAAGAAACTCGTGGAGTGCTCAAGGTGTTTTTGGAGAATGTCATTCGTGATGCAGTCACATACACTGAGCATGCCAAGCGAAAGACCGTCACCGCTTTGGACGTCGTCTACGCCTTGAAACGTCAGGGACGCACTCTGTACGGATTCGGAGGTTAAGAAGTCTTCATCTTGACAGAAGAACAAACGGCTCTTTTCAGGGCCACCCGTAATTACTGCAAAGAGTGTGTCTACATGCAACAAATGGTTAGACTTAACAAATCTATCGCGAGTGTTTTAAACTAAACCTCAGGACTCGTTGTCGCGCAATGGAAGTGGCCTGGTATGGGGAAGAAGGCCACTTACACACTTACCTACTTACTGGTCGCCGCCTGCATGTGTGTGTGGGTTCAAATTTGACAATGTCGTATTCAGCTTCTTTTGAATTTCTTTGCCATTAGCAAGGTGCGAAATTTGAGAAAAGGGCAACTTTTTGCGCATTGCTATAGCCTAATGACTTAAAAGCAAATTAGACTAGTTGAAAACGCTCAAGTTTTTTTGCGTCAAATGAAAGTGTTTTGCCACAGAAACTCTTAATTTAAACAAAAAATATTACTATTGCACTCCTTGAAATATTACACACTTTGCTTAAATGTTTGGGCAAATTTTTAGTGATTTTCATATTTGGGTAAAATTCGCACGAGTGAAAATCTTATGGAGGGACAGTGCCCCGTATTATCATTTTAAAGCAGATTCTCGCTTTATTAAAATGCATTTACTCGTCTCATTACTGCAAATGTTAAAATCATTCTCGTTTTAATAGGTCTTTCAGAAGCAATGGCTTGATATGCTACGCGAAAAAGACTGGTTTAACACCCGAAAAATAGCAATAAAAATGGTCGTTTTTGTTTTATGGAGATTGCAAAGTGATGAAATGCTGCGCTGTAGTTGGTCTCGCAAATAGCGGGGCCGAGTATTGATTGTGCCAAAAACGATAAGGTTTGAAATTTTGAACAAACTGTTGTTCGCGCCCAAAAACGTCTCCAGAAGGCGCTTTTCGTCAAGGACTGGCTCTGATTGGACCGTGAAAGGAGCGTTTCCTTTCTGGCCAATCACAGAAGCGCTCAACCGAGTATATATCCTTAAGTTGATACCGGTTGGAAATTAAAATTGTTCAATTGCGAAACAAACGCACAAGTGAGTGATTTAAAAACATGGCCAGAACCAAACAGACTGCACGAAAATCAACCGGAGGCAAGGCTCCGCGAAAGCAGCTTGCTACCAAGGCTGCACGAAAGAGTGCTCCCGCTACCGGAGGCGTCAAGAAGCCACATCGTTACCGACCCGGAACTGTTGCTCTCCGCGAGATCAGAAGATACCAAAAGTCGACCGAGCTCCTCATTCGCAAACTGCCTTTTCAGCGACTTGTTCGCGAAATCGCTCAAGATTTCAAGACCGACTTGCGATTCCAGAGCAGTGCCGTCATGGCGTTGCAAGAAGCGAGCGAAGCTTACTTGGTTGGACTTTTCGAAGACACCAATTTGTGTGCAATCCACGCCAAACGTGTGACCATCATGCCCAAGGACATTCAGCTTGCTCGTCGCATTCGAGGTGAACGTGCTTAAGCACTCGGCCGCGACCTGGCACAAAACGGCTCTTTTCAGGGCCACCCAATCGTGTGCATTGGAAAAGAGTTGGTCAAATTTTTTATCAGCAACCAGACTCAAGTAGGCCTAGTGATCGCAAACGCAAATAATACTTATTCTATAGTCTATATATCTATGTTAGCCTATTACTGGTTCATGTTCGACTGAATGGACTGGTTTCGCAGTTTAAGCCTGGTGTTCACTCATTGCAACACCTCCCTAACCGACCGAGATCTTGAAGCCTAAGTAAAAGCACGCACGCTCACGGGCAGTAAGTAAGTACCTACGCAATTCGTCGCAGCCTAGACAAAGCGAACTTCGTACGCAGCCGCAAACTCTTCATCAGGAAACCTGCAAGCGTAAGGCAAATGAGAAGGCAAAGCTTACATCTAAAGTTAAAAAAGTGGCGATTCAACAACGCACACACATCGCTGCATCGGCAAACTCTTTTAAGCGACGAAAGGGTGGCTCTGAAAAGAGCCGTTTTCATTTAGCAACAAGTTCTTCTTCGAGACTTAAGCCTTCTTGGAGGTCTTCTTCGGCAGCAAAACAGCTTGAATGTTGGGCAACACACCGCCTTGAGCGATGGTTACGCCGCCGAGAAGCTTGTTCAGTTCTTCGTCGTTGCGAATGGCAAGTTGCAAGTGACGAGGAATGATTCTCGTCTTCTTGTTGTCTCGGGCAGCGTTGCCTGCCAATTCCAACACTTCGGCGCTCAAATACTCGAGCACAGCCGCAAGGTAAACAGGGGCGCCGGCTCCTACTCGCTCCGAGTAGTTGCCGTTTCGAAGCAACCTGTGAACACGCCCGACTGGAAACTGCAGTCCAGCTCTTGAAGATCGGCTCTTTGGCTTTGCCTTGGATTTACCAGCTCCTTTGCCACGTCCAGACATACTTTAACGATATGGTAACTTCGACACACGTGAACGAGTGAAAAGAGTTCAAAATGAATTGTGAATGCGCGGCCCAATCGAATTCTTATTTATACTTCGTTGAACCGTCGAAATGGAAACGACCGTTGAAAATGGCGCGACGCCAATTGGCCAATGACAGTCCGCTTGTAAGAAACTCGGCTCGTGATTAGCGCGTCGTTTTCGATGGCTCGTTTGCATAGCACGCGATATATAGTTTTCCGCTGCAACTGAACAGGTTACTACTCTGTCGAATTTCTTCGCTCGTGTTCAAAACTTGTAAGGACTAATCGAAATGGTTGCATCAAAGGGCAGCAAAAAAGCCGTCAAGAAGGCCGCACCGGCTGACAAGCAAAAGAAGAGACGTGCCAGGCGCAAGGAGAGCTTCAGCATCTACATTTACAAGGTACTGAAGCAAGTTCATCCCGACACCGGAATCTCCAGCAAGGCAATGAGCATCATGAACTCGTTCGTCAACGACATCTTCGAACGCATCGCTTCCGAAGCATCACGACTTGCTCACTACAACAAGCGTTCGACCATCAGCAGCCGGGAAATTCAAACTGCCGTTCGTCTGCTCCTTCCCGGTGAATTGGCGAAACACGCAGTTTCCGAAGGCACCAAAGCGGTGACCAAGTACACCAGCTCGAAATAAGTTTCTCGCAGTTTCTACGTTCAAACGGCTCTTTTCAGAGCCACCCATGCTTTGTTCAAAAGAGGATTTATTTGGCTTATGCGCATCAATTGCGTTCTGTTGTGAGTAGGTCATACGGCGGCGGTTAGAGATCGCGAATATGATTATGTTGCCCAAAAGAGGGAGATAGTTTCCATGCGGCTTTTCCAACGCGTTATTTATGATATTTCATTTGTAAGGATCATTTTGCAACAGCACCCCACCCTGCTACGTTGAAAAGAGGACTATTCTTGGCGCACTCTTTCGTATTGTTGGCGATTAAGTCGCTTTGCATTAGGAGGAGGCAGTTATGGCACAGAGCTTTCTTTTGCCACGTTTTGCACTGCAAAGCAAAAGACGCTTGCTTGCACCGCCACCGATCGATCGCCAAAGCGAATGCCAAGTAGAATTGGCTCGGTGGCGACACCAATCGACAGCACGCTTCCAAGCTGCCAATTGGTGCAAGAGAAGAATGCAGCGTCACATGCCATGCCATGGCAGAATTCACGTACTATTGCATCATACCGTCGTTTTCAATCGAAAATTTCCCAAAACGTGTATGGGGCGCCGTGTGTAAAGCTTCGCAATATAAAATTTTGCATCATTTTTTAGGTTAAATTACGTGCAATATCATATATTGTTGCAATTTGTGTATATTGCTGCAATATGTGTTAAATTGTTGCAATTTATGTATATTGCTGCAATTTGTGTAAATTGTTGCAATTTATGTATATTGCAAAAAAACCTTTAAATCGGCATTTAATTGCCATGGTGATATGCTAACTAAAACAGTCGGTGTTGCCCTTTCCCTTTTTCCATGAACTCATGTAGTGTACTGGCCTGAGGCGCTGTTGTACTGACTGTGCAGTGTGCGCTTATTGGTTTGGCTGAAACACTTAAGCTACTGGTTAAATGAATCATTTAAGCTACTACTGTTAAGCTACTGGTACCGGTATCCTTTGGAATACCAGCAGCTAGACTAGACTAGACTATCGGTATGGGGGTAACAACTAGTATCAGCTCCCAGGTCCAGTTGGGTTAGATTAGAATTAGGTTCAGTTAGGGTTAAATTTAGTTAGGGTTCGTTCAGTTACAAAATATCGGTATCTGAAAAATCTTGTTTTAAAGTACAGTACCAGTAACCCGACATTAGGCCAAGTCTAGCTACCTCAACCTATGTTTTTGTGACATACTACTATCTCGTTGCTAATGCGGTATGGCTTGTGCTGTATGGCTGAAACATGTCAGATTACAGTGACTTCTGTGATCTGTGCACAGAAAGCAGGCAGGCTACATCCTGACATCAGCAGATCAGCACACCGATACACCAGTAGCCAGTTACATACGGTAAACTGTAAAATCAAAAAATGTCAAACTAGTCTACCGATATTTTGTAACTGAACGAACCCTAACTAAATTTAACCCTAACTGAACCTAATTCTAATCTAACCCAACTGGACCTGGGAGCTGATACTAGTTGTTACCCCCATACCGATAGTCTAGTCTAGTCTAGCTGCTGGTATTCCAAAGGATACCGGTACCAGTAGCTTAACAGTAGTAGCTTAAATGATTCATTTAACCAGTAGCTTAAGTGTTTCAGCCAAACCAATAAGCGCACACTGCACAGTCAGTACAACAGCGCCTCAGGCCAGTACACTACATGAGTTCATGGAAAAAGGGAAAGGGCAACACCGACTGTTTTAGTTAGCATATCACCATGGCAATTAAATGCCGATTTAAAGGTTTTTTTGCAATATACATAAATTGCAACAATTTACACAAATTGCAGCAATATACATAAATTGCAACAATTTAACACATATTGCAGCAATATACATAAATTGCAACAATATATGATATTGCACGTAATTTAACCTAAAAAATGATGCAAAATTTTATACTGCGTAGCTTTACACACGGCGCCCCATAATGACGTGTAAGCAACGGTAAGTTCAACGTAGCGATACAAAGCGTAATGAAGAATTATGTATGCGCCTAATATATACTTGTTTGATAATGTTGCAATAAATCCTAGTGCCTTGAAAAAAGAGCGCCGCGAAATGGTGGAGCCTGAACTAACGGATGCGCAGTGTGGCTTTCAACCCGGCCGAAGCACGATGGACCAAATCTTTGAGAAGTCGCGGACGCATGTAAAAGAAGTCAATGCGTAGAAGCGTTAAGATGGGCTTTGGAACTCAACCTTAATAGAAAGGTTTCGATAAAAACTTATACCATCATCAGTGTAAATACAGAGGCACTAGGCTGGTAAGAATAAACAGAACAAGAAAGAAAGATTTTAAAATCAGCATATCATTACGTCGTAAACACAGCAGTTACAGCAGATATTAAATAAAACGTTTTAGAGGGGCAAATGGAGAAAGACATGCGACTAGAGTTGCAGGTGTTGAACAGCATACGGCCCGCTGGTCGGGTGCGGCTGCGGCCCGTGAAAGGATGCATCCAACCTTACCCCGCAATGTCGCCCGAAGTCTCATTCCTCACAGCTGCCGGTCGCTAATGCTCCCGTCAAAGCGTCGGTGCGAGCTTCTGAAACAAACGATTGCCTTAGTGAGCAAACAGATCCCTCAGCGCGCTTGTGATGAAAATGCGACGATTGCTTTAGTCACCAGACAGAGCTCCAGCAACTTTCGTTTTTTAAATTTTCGCCGCATAATTGCAACTTAGGTTTTCATACTAGTGAAGTGCATGCATCATCGAAGATGTGCCCATTGAGAATCGAACCCACAAAACCAGTTGCGGAGCGCAAAGCACCAACCATTCGACCAACTCAAACGTCTCATTGACTGCACTAGGTTTTGAAGTGCGGTTAGTAGGTTATGATAAATTCATTTAGTATTTTTTAGCGTGCAGGCTGCTCTTGCTAAAGTTTGTAAAATTTAAGAAGTTTGTAAAATATTCGTGAAATCATCCGGCCCGCCAAAGACTTTATTTTTCCATATCTGGCCCGCTGACTAGAGAAGTTGCCCACCCCTGGACTATAGAGAGAAATGTTATAATGCGGTGCCGGTAAGGGTGATATTGTTGAAACAAGATAAAACTGCATGAGTCCATGGTTGTTGATTAATCAAATCGTAACGTCGAAAAAAGACGCTGAACACCTTACCGGTACCATATAAGTAACATTTCTCTCCAGTCGCGTGACACGAATGTTCCAGGAAAGAAGAGTCGAAAAACTGCCTCGTTCAACAGCGGTTGGTCGAAGGCCTAAACGCCGTCTCCGAACTCGATGGCAAATTTCGTTGAAGACATTAGTAACTTGGTCTCGCCCTGGCATCCCATCAGAGTATCTACCTTTCGTTGAGGAGGAAGTTCGAGACGATACGAGGCTCGAACTCGCTCAGCAGCATGATGATTTTGATCAGATGATAAACTACAGAACGCTACGCTAATGCATATCACCTAAAAATTCTGCTGCGAGAACAACGAACAGGGTTGAGCGTCTACATCAAATACTCACAGTGCTCGTATAAATTCATAAGATTTTATAATCAGTACTGAGGTTTTCCAGAAGCCTGCCCTGGGCCATCAATTGAAAAAAAAAAGATACATGAACCGAACATCACCGTGCAGAGCTGCCGCGTACTCGCATAGCCCGAGTCTGACGAAGAAGCACCTTAAGCACAAAAACCCACGCACAGTCCTCTAAGGGCACTGGAAAGAGTCTCCTTCAGATAAAAGAGACGTGCACGTGCCTGCTCAGTGCTCATACTTGTTTATCAGCCGAGGGGCTTCGGGCAACGCTACCTGATATAGTGTCCATCAACTTCAGATGTTGAATCCTGCAAAGGCTGCAAAGCGCGACGGTCGTCTTTGGACGTCGATACGTCGTAACTCTGCCGCGAAGGAACACCATCAAGGCGCCACAAACGTTTAATTCGAGAGCTTATCAATTGTTGTTGCAAGGTGGGAAAGAATTTCGATCAATGAACTACGCTTGAATCTAAACCACTGGATCAGGGGTGGCGAACCGACGGTCCGCTCTAGTTTTGAATGTGGCCCGCGTGGGAACTTTGTTAAGTGCACAGCACACCGGTGGAAGAGAAGACATCAATCTTTCTTAAAAACTGCTTCGCATTCAACCACGCGCTAAACTTGCGGCATAAAAACCGCGCAAAGGTCTCTGATGTTGCGGTAAAACGACAACTCGTCGTGCATGTTTCACAAATTTTCGACGTAAAAGTGTTTGCAAACTGAAAGCAAATGCGGCCCGCTGTGCTTTCTAGACTCTCCACCCATGCGCTAGATCTTGTGCTAATCAAATGTAATCAGATGACGAGTGAGATTCGAGCCCACACCCGCACCGACCAGTGGCTTGTCACCAGCCCACTCGCGGTCGGGGCGAGTCTTTACCGGAGCAACGGCCTCAACCACAATAGCTGAATGGGCTGGTTGCCTATCGTGGGATGATGAACTGCAGTTTTAACTTCGCATAGACGACAATTTCGTCTTTCCCGACGTCCGATTGCGATGGCGTTGCCCTGGTGGTGAAGGCCGTGTCTCACATAAAGATTTTAGCAACGCACTGTCAATCAACTTGCTCTATGGCAACGCACTGTCAAAATTTAAGCCTAACCTATCTGTGTCTCTGCTGTATGCACGTGGATGCGGACAGTGCGGGACGACGATGCATGGCAAGCAACCCAAAATAAATTGATTTTACCGCAGACGTTTGCTTGCACATTGCATTAGATATGTGGCGGGCCTCCAAGGCGAAATCGCAAGACATTGCTATTGAGATGGAAAAAGCGCTCATGCACTGCCCCACAGGTCAAGTGGATCGTGGGTGTTTAGAAGAAGCGGTGTTGGCTGCATTCGATCGCCGAATACCGGATCGCGAGCGCTTGCGCTTAATGCATTGCCAAGAACATGCGTCGCTTTTGACGCAGAGCGCTTTTCATTTGTTTGCTGGCAAGTAGTAATGCACTTTCGTGAAGCGACAAGCTGCTTTGAAACATTCGATCGTACAAATTGAACATCGCCTTGATTCGGCATGATGCTAGCGCCACAATGACACGAACTGAGCGCTTTCGAATCCACTGAGAGCTTCATCGATGCATCTTTCCGTACCCCTTCAAGCCTGGGCGCTTTGGGTCCACGCAATGCAGCTCGCCGACGTTTCTACTCGTCGCAGCAAGCACAGCAAAAATCGTTCCACTCGAGACTGCGCTAGAAACGCTGCGCGATGCCAGAAACATCGTTTCGCCTTCGTCGGAAATTCCTTTACATGATTGTCTTTTTCGATTCGCGCGCGTTTTCCCTAACGTCGTTTCTAGCAAACAACTGTATTCGTGTGAACTGAAAAAGCAACATGTCAACCGGGCAGCAAGCGCAAAAAAAGGCGAAGAAGCCCTCTGCTCCGCCTGCTCATCCCACCTACCAGGTCATGATCTCTGCCGCGATCGTCGCTTTGAAAGAGCGAACTGGTTCGTCGCGTCAAGCCATACTCAAGTACATTAAGGCCAACTACAAAGTTGGCGACAACGTCGAAACTGTAGTTCGCACCCAATTGCCCAAATTGGTCAAGTCCGGTGTTTTGAATCAAACTAAAGGGAAAGGCGCGTCGGGTTCTTTCAAGGTCAACAAGCCTGCAGCTGCTCCGAAGACCAAGAAGCCTGCCGGTCAGAAGAAAAAGAAGGCGAGCGCCGCGAAGAAAGTAGCCAAAAAGCCAGCGGCCAAGAAGCCTGCTGCGAAGAAGAAGCCGGCATCGGGTGCCAAGGCCAAGAAAGCCGCCGCCAAGAAGGCTTCGCCGAAAAAGTCGAAGAAGGCTTCACCAAAGAAAAGCAAACCTGCCAAGAAAGCGCCGCCCAAGGCCAAAAAACAGGTGACCAAGAAGGCGGCCAAGAAACCTGCGGCGAAAAAAGCCGGCAAGAAATAAACAATTCACATGTTGAAAGATGTGAAAGCGAAACGGCTCTTTTCAGAGCCACCCGCATTTTAAAGAAGAGTAATTAGATAGACTATGCTCTAATGCACGCTGTGCATATGACAGCCACGCGCCGTTTTCCACTGAAGACACCAACTGGTGCAAAACGCCTAGACACATCAATAGACCATGTCACTTCAGTAAATATGGGATCGGTCGACAAAACTCAAAAGGAGTCATTTTGTCGCAATTATTTGGAGTTGTTCATGTGAATTTGCACGCCACTTTAGCCTGGTGGACGTGATCGCGCATGCACGACGACAATGCATGAATCTTTCGGCATCTTTTCATTTGAGCTAGTCCAAACATCGCAGTAAGGTCACGTCAAAATTTCGCTTAACAATAATGTCTAAGCTAAACGCTTCGGCTGAAAGTTGAAGCAGTTAGGCAAAGAGCAGCTGCTGACGAGGCATATCGATTCCTTGTGATCCGTTGTTTCTTACTTTCAAGTTGCCTGTAAGATCTACCGTACTGCTATTCAGTTGCGTCGATAAGTTTGAAGTTTGTGCGAGACGGTATATGTGTTTCAGAGTATCAAGATTTTCAGCCTGATTTTCTGAGATTGCCGCTGCTTTTTTGTGAAAAACGCAAAACAAGCAGCTGCAATCGCGATGATTGGAAACGTTGAAAGGGAGGAGAGAGAGAGATAGGGATTTGGAGCGACACCAAGCGAACGCGTTGCGCGTTGTTTGGTTTTAACACGATTTCGAATAGGTTGGAAATTAGAAGTAAAGACACTTGGCGCTCTCGCATCGACAACTACTTTGCTTTCTCTTGCTTACGTGCTAATAGCAAACTTACTGTTGCATCATGTCTGGTCGTGGTAAAGGTGGAAAAGGTCTGGGAAAGGGAGGCGCCAAGCGTCATCGAAAAGTGCTCCGTGATAACATCCAAGGCATCACGAAGCCCGCTATCCGAAGACTTGCCCGTCGTGGTGGTGTCAAGCGAATTTCGGGTCTAATTTATGAAGAAACTCGTGGAGTGCTCAAGGTGTTTTTGGAGAATGTCATTCGTGATGCAGTCACATACACTGAGCATGCCAAGCGAAAGACCGTCACCGCTTTGGACGTCGTCTACGCCTTGAAACGTCAGGGACGCACTCTGTACGGATTCGGAGGTTAAGAAGTCTTCATCTTGACAGAAGAACAAACGGCTCTTTTCAGGGCCACCCGTAATTACTGCAAAGAGTGTGTCTACATGCAACAAATGGTTAGACTTAACAAATCTATCGCGAGTGTTTTAAACTAAACCTCAGGACTCGTTGTCGCGCAATGGAAGTGGCCTGGTATGGGGAAGAAGGCCACTTACACACTTACCTACTTACTGGTCGCCGCCTGCATGTGTGTGTGGGTTCAAATTTGACAATGTCGTATTCAGCTTCTTTTGAATTTCTTTGCCATTAGCAAGGTGCGAAATTTGAGAAAAATGAGAACTTTTGGGCAACTTTTTGCGCATTGCTATAGCCTAATGACTTAAAAGCAAATTAGACTAGTTGAAAACGCTCAAGTTTTTTTGCGTCAAATGAAAGTGTTTTGCCATAGAAACTCTTAATTTAAACAAAAAATATTACTATTGCACTCCTTGAAATATTACACACTTTGCTTAAATGTTTGGGCAAATTTTTAGTGATTTTCATATTTGGGTAAAATTCGCACGAGTGAAAATCTTATGGAGGGACAGTGCCCCGTATTATCATTTTAAAGCAGATTCTCGCTTTATTAAAATGCATTTACTCGTCTCATTACTGCAAATTTTAAAATCATTCTCGTTTTAATAGGTCTTTCAGAAGCAATGGCTTGATATGCTACGCGAAAAAGACTGGTTTAACACCCGAAAAATAGCAATAAAAATGGTCGTTTTTGTTTTATGGAGATTGCAAAGTGATGAAATGCTGCGCTGTAGTTGGTCTCGCAAATAGCGGGGCCGAGTATTGATTGTGCCAAAAACGATAAGGTTTGAAATTTTGAACAAACTGTTGTTCGCGCCCAAAAACGTCTCCAGAAGGCGCTTTTCGTCAAGCACTGGCTCTGATTGGACCGTGAAAGGAGCGTTTCCTTTCTGGCCAATCACAGAAGCGCTCAACCGAGTATATATCCTTAAGTTGATACCGGTTGGAAATTAAAATTGTTCATTTGCGAAACAAACGCACAAGTGAGTGATTTAAAAACATGGCCAGAACCAAACAGACTGCACGAAAATCAACCGGAGGCAAGGCTCCGCGAAAGCAGCTTGCTACCAAGGCTGCACGAAAGAGTGCTCCCGCTACCGGAGGCGTCAAGAAGCCACATCGTTACCGACCCGGAACTGTTGCTCTCCGCGAGATCAGAAGATACCAAAAGTCGACCGAGCTCCTCATTCGCAAACTGCCTTTTCAGCGACTTGTTCGCGAAATCGCTCAAGATTTCAAGACCGACTTGCGATTCCAGAGCAGTGCCGTCATGGCGTTGCAAGAAGCGAGCGAAGCTTACTTGGTTGGACTTTTCGAAGACACCAATTTGTGTGCAATCCACGCCAAACGTGTGACCATCATGCCCAAGGACATTCAGCTTGCTCGTCGCATTCGAGGTGAACGTGCTTAAGCACTCGGCCGCGACCTGGCACCAAACGGCTCTTTTCAGGGCCACCCAATCGTATGCATTGGAAAAGAGTTGGTCAAATTTTTTACCAGTAACCAGACTCAAGTAGGCCTAGTGATCGCAAACGCAAATAATACTTATTAGCCTATTACTGGTTCATGTTCGACTGAATGGACTAGTTTCGCAGTTTAAGCCTGGTGTTCACTCATTGCAACACCTCCCTAACCGACCGAGATCTTGAAGCCTAAGTAAAAGCGCGCACGCTCACGGGCAGTAAGTAAGTAAGTACCTATGCAATTCGTCGCAGCCTAGACAAAGCGAACTTCGTACGCATCAAAGGGCAGCAAAAAAGCCGTCAAGAAGGCCGCACCGGCTGACAAGCAAAAGAAGAGACGTGCCAGGCGCAAGGAGAGCTTCAGCATCTACATTTACAAGGTACTGAAGCAAGTTCATCCCGACACCGGAATCTCCAGCAAGGCAATGAGCATCATGAACTCGTTCGTCAACGACATCTTCGAACGCATCGCTTCCGAAGCATCACGACTTGCTCACTACAACAAGCGTTCGACCATCAGCAGCCGGGAAATTCAAACTGCCGTTCGTCTGCTCCTTCCCGGTGAATTGGCGAAACACGCAGTTTCCGAAGGCACCAAAGCGGTGACCAAGTACACCAGCTCGAAATAAGTTTCTCGCAGTTTCTACGTTCAAACGGCTCTTTTCAGAGCCACCCATGCTTTGTTCAAAAGAGGATTTATTTGGCTTATGCGCATCAATTGCGTTCTGTTGTGAGTAGGTCATACGGCGGCGGTTAGAGATCGCGAATATGATTATGTTGCCCAAAAGAGGGAGATAGTTTCCATGCGGCTTTTCCAACGCGTTATTTATGATATTTCATTTGTAAGGATCATTTTGCAACAGCACCCCACCCTGCTACGTTGAAAAGAGGACTATTCTTGGCGCACTCTTTCGTATTGTTGGCGATTAAGTCGCTTTGCATTAGGAGGAGGCAGTTATGGCACAGAGCTTTCTTTTGCCACGTTTTGCACTGCAAGGCAAAAGACGCTTGTACCGCCACCGATCGATCGCCAAAGCGAATGCCAAGTAGAATTGGCTCGGTGGCGACACCAATCGACAGCACGCTTCCAAGCTGCCAATTGGTGCAAGAGAAGAATGCAGCGTCACATGCCATGCCATGGCAGAATTCACGTACTATTGCATCATACCGTCGTTTTCAATCAAAAATTTCCCAAAACGTGTATGGGGCACTTTTAATTCCCCACATCTCCCTACCCTCACCTTTCCCTACATCTCCCCTTACCTCCCCCACACCCCATCACACTTTCCTACACTTCCTTTCATACCTCTTCCCACATCCCTCCTTCCTCCCCCCACACCCCAACACATTTTTTTACTCTCCCCGCATCCCTCTTTCCTCCCCCCACACCCCAACACATTTTCCTACTATTCCCACATCTCCCTTCACCTTCTCAAAGTGTGGCGAAGTTACCTTGTGACGGAGTTTCTGTGGCGAAGTTACTACACCGGGGGAGGTGTAGGGAAGTGTGTTGGGGTGTAGGGGAGGTAAAGAAAGATGTGTGAGTAGGGGTGTGGGAGAGTGTATAGGGTGAGTAGGGAAGTGTGTTGGCATGTGGGGAGAGGAGTGGGGGAGCTGTAGGGAAGTGTGTTTGGGTGTGGGGCCCCAACATACTTCCCCACATCTCCTTCCTCACCTCACCTTTTCCTACATCTCTCTTACCTCCCCCACACCCCAACACACTTTCCTACACCTCCTCTCATACCTCTTCCCACATCTCCCCTTCCTTTCCTTATACCTCAACACATTTTCCTACTATTCCTACATCTCCCCTCACCTTCTCAAAGTGTGGCGAAGTTACCGGTACCATGTGGCGAAGTTACTGGCAACCGATACCATTACCAGATTACTACACAGTACATACTTTCTGGTCTGCAACCAACTGATTTTTACTACCGTATATAGTACTGTAGTAGCGCAGTTTCAGTTCTGCATTAAGCACCAAAGAGCAAACAGCAGCTGCTGCTAATCTAGCACCTCACAACAAGCGTATACTATACAGCTATACCGGTACATAGCCTATTACACTCTGCACAGTACCTACCACATTACCAAGCAGTCAGCGAGACACTCGGCTTTATCGCAGACCGCGTAGCTGCTCTTTCTGCAAGCGCAACCTGTGATCTCAACTTTGCCAGCTCGTTATCTCGGCTGCAGCTCGGAGAACTTTTCCTGCAAGGGGGATTTGCGAGAGAAATCCTCGTTTACGCAAAAAGTCCTTTAATAGCGTCCCAGAACCACCCTCTCAGAGTTGGTTAGGCAAATTATAATTTCGCAAGGGACTTCAAGTCAAGGAGATAGCATGCTACTTCCCTCGATATCCGTTAATGCACGATTTTTCAAACAGTTAGGTATAGTCATGGCCAACAAGTTCAGCGCAAATCGCGCAGGCTAGTAAAACAATTTGACAAATTTAAGAAAATCAAATACCGTACCAAATAGTACCAAATCTTTGCGGAGTACCAAATTATTTTTTTTAGATCCAAAGCATCAAAAATCGTACCAAATTTTCGAAATTTGGTACTCTAAAGTACCAATTGGCAACACTGCTGCAAGGCAAAAGACGCTTGCTTGTACCGCCACCGATCGATCGCCAAAGCGAATGCCAAGTAGAATTGGCTCGGTGGCGACACCAATCGACAGCACGCTTCCAAGCTGCCAATTGGTGCAAGAGAAGAATGCAGCGTCACATGCCATGGTAGAATTCACATACTATTGCATCATACCGTCGTTTTCAATCGAACTTAAACGTGCGACTTTTCACTTTGTAATCGACTTCGTGACATTTATTAGCGTGTAGCGTTGATAAAAGCTCTTGTCGTTTTAAAGGGGCAAGAAGTCGTCGATTTGTTTTGAAGTTGCGTTGGGATGCTGGCATCAGGACTGCTTGAAATAAAGTTCTGTTGCACTTCATAGGCTACTCACGCTAGCCTGCCATCCACGATGGATAAATTGCGCTTAAATCTTCGTTTATGTCCAAACGATTCCTTTCGATTCATCTCGAAAGAAATGACTAGACTACCATCCGCCCCAATTAGCGCAATACCGTTCGACCGGTCCTGCTAAACGCCGCAAAGGACTGAAACGCCGCAAAGGAGCGACAAAGGACTTACTAAACACCGCAAACGACGACAAAGGACTTCAAATTGATTTACTAAGCACCGCAAAGAACGACAAAGGACTTGCAATCATGCCATAACAAAGAACGACAAAGGACTTTAAATTAGGGTTAGGCCTGGGGTTATCAGGTCCTTTGTCGTACTTTGCGGTGTTTAGTAAGTCCTTTGTCGCTCCTTTGCGGCATTTCAGTTTTTTGCGGTGTTTAGTAAGTCCTTTGTCGCTCCTTTGCGGCATTTCAGTTTTTTGCGGTGTTTAGTAGAACCAAACAGCTGTAATTATTCCGCAGCAGCAGTGGCGCCGCCAGGGTCAGAAAAGTGGGGGGCAAAATGACGTCACAACTTTAACACGTTGAATGTCGCGTGACCCGCCGGCGGGTCACGCAGCATTTTCAGTATAGTGCCGCGTGGCCCGCCGGCGGTCACGGTGCATTATTTTTTATACAGTATTTGCTACATCAGCGCCTTAAGACAGGAATCTGTAGTTTGGTCTGTGGCACCTCATTTATACCAAAATTCTTCACACGCATTTGGTTTTAACAATTTTAATGCAATATTGAGAAAGAATGCGACATCACGCCGCTAATGCATATACAAGTTTTTCAGGCACTGAAATATAAGTCACTGCTATTCTAGGTAAGTAGTTCAGCACAGTTTACATTTAATGATGCTTTGCAAAACTGTCCATGCAGAATGCAGAGGTTGACCTTGGCAATCTTTGCAATAAGTCGACACTTTTTTACCAGCTTCTTTCAGTATTGTACAAAATATCGAACAAAATTAGCATTAAAAAAAGTATTGTAGCTTCAAAAAAAGCGCCTACTTTCAGTATTGTACAAATGAATAATGAATTACTACAAATAGTAGGCGTATTACCTGTGAAATCAAAAATTCCATGAAAAGCCGTGACTCGCCGGTGGGTCACGCGTGGCACATGAACAATAATTTTTTACTTGTGTGCCACGTGGAAACTTAAGTATTATCTATAATCATAAACGTACGGAGTAAAAGGGATATTTGTGCAAATAAAAAGTCATTAAAACCGACGTCTCATATTACGTAAATATAATATATTTGTGGTACGAAACGTAATGTCATTATTTTATGTTTATTTAGCGATATTCAGACTGGTTTGCAATCAAAATTTTGCTTAAGGTTAGCAATGTATGAATTAATGAACAATAACTTTTTATTGTTTTGTGATCTACGTCTTACTTTTAATTTTTCGCACACCACTACCGTATTGAGTTTGGAAATGTGTTTATCCTTGATTTCTACTCAAGTTTCTGTTTCTGTTAAAGCTTCGTTCATTTTTTTCTCGTAATTTTTTCGCGTAAATACACTGTCTTGTTACACTGAATTGAATCATCTCCTGTAAAACAGATGTGACGCATAGTTTAACTTCCTGTAATTTTAGCACGATAGATTCCTACACAAGTACTCGCCTTTTTGCACTGGATTTTTAACTTACTTTAAATTATTGCCGTTACAATTTTAAATTCATTACTATTTTTACGTTTTCATAGCTTTAGTTCCGAATTATTCAAAATTGTGTTTCCAAATTATCAGCGGTTTAGTATTTCGAATGATTGCGTTTCTAAATTCGGTGTAATATTTGAACTTGTTTTTAGTTACAATTTTTAGTTAAAAAATCAGAGTGTGGACTGCCCAATGACCACTTTGGTAGGCTAACTTCGGTTACCCTTGTTTTAATTATAAAGAACAAATTAGGGAGCGCCCAGGTTCCCAAGTTTGGTAGGCTTTTGATCAAGATAGACTCTTCTGCATCGATTCCGTGATAATGATACGTCACTTAAATCCTCGAAGCGAGAATATCTTGCCTTCCCACGATGCACAATTAGAGTTACAGTCAGTGCATGAAGCAACGCAATTTCGAAAGTAACGGGATATAAGACTAAAAGATTAGGAGAGGGTAGCTGACAAGAAAGCATCGCAAAAAATAGATTGCTATTTTTTATTGTTATTTTTTGCGATGCTTTCTTGTCAGCTACCCTCTCCTAATCTTTTAGTCTTATATCCCGTTACTTTCGAAATTGCGTTGCTTCATGCACTGACTGTAACTCTAATTGTGCATCGTGGGAAGGCAAGATATTCTCGCTTCGAGGATTTAAGTGACGTATCATTATCACGGAATCGATGCAGAAGAGTCTATCTTGATCAAAAGCCTACCAAACTTGGGAACCTGGGCGCTCCCTAATTTGTTCTTTATAATTTTTAGTTAGTTATTGAAGTATTTTAATTAAGGTAATTCCTATAACTCTAAACTACTTTTTATAATGTTGCAAAGTTTTATTCTATTACAAAAGTATTAATGGTTTTTAACTTTACACTTTCAGTTATAACAACTTTTAGACTATTGTTTAAATTCCGTTTCATGAAAAAGGATTTGGACTTGCAGTTTCATGAAAAAAAGAACTCATTGTAGCTTACATCCTCTCGTAGGCTTAGATCGTATCGAGGAAAATTTTTTGCTATTCTAATAGAAAAACCACAGTTTCTTCTTTTTCATCAATCGTTTCGATGTTTTTCGTCAGTATACTTTCACTCACACACACAAATCAAATATTTACATAAATAAAAATATGCAAGACAAGGGTGTGGCGATTACGTGCTCGTTGGACGTTGCTGGACGTCGTGCAATCTATTTCCCATGCGAAATCTGGCTGTTTTTCAACATGTTTCATCGATAGTGCGATTTTATATCTTTTTCCAATCCTTTTACTCGTTTTCCGTTATTTGTTTATCATCTCCTCCTCCATCCTGGAACAGGCAGGTTTTTCCGAAATAGAAGGTTTGATTTCCAGCAATCCAACTTGGCCATGCTTGTAAGTTATTTTGTTTTTTTTTGCAAAAAATATAAATTCGCGTGCTTGCTAAAAATATACCACTCTATTTCTGGCTCTTACATCGGTGTGCTAACTTGAGATCGAGACTCAGTATCGCGCTATAACAAAAAACAAACTCGAACTCCAACAAAGGTATAGCGGTATTTACAAAGAAACGCTCTCTTCACAAAATGATGATAAAGTCCGCTTCAGCTTGCATGGATAAGCGTTATTCCTAATACAAATTAAGTATTCCGTGACACAGAATAAAATACAAACAAGATAATAGGAGCTTTCAACAAAATACGTCGTCGTGTGGTTGGGCATCCTCTTCCGACGATTTAGATGTTGACGGCGTTGATTTTAAGCCAGCGTCGGGTGTCATCATCCAGGACCAACAAACCTTGTATTCCTTTTGGTGCACGATGTAGGGGGCATGTAGAAATGATGTGGTCTGCAGTTTGCTCAGAGGCACCACACTCACAATTCGGTGAAGGAGCAGCACCCCATTTGTACATGGATGAATGGAATCGCCCTACGCCGGTCCGCAGACGATTCAGTTTTACCCAAGATGTTCTGGGCAAACCCATTCCAAGAGGCTTAGGACTGGCCCTGGGAATAAAAGCATGAAGCCTTGATGCACTTTTCAAGTACTCCATGTTCCATACATAATCCATCCATTGCGCTGCACGAATGTCTGATTCGGTCAGACTATCCAGTAGTTTCTGTGCAGCGGGTACAAACAGGCGTCTTGATTTGAGCCTTCCCTGGTGCGCATTTTGTTTCCCGACCAGCTGCTCATGTAGAATATGATCAGGGTTAAGGGTGGCGCGGTTATCCAGGGAGAGTGTCGCTCCTCGACGGTGAAGCTCAGCTGGCTGGATGCCTGCGAGGATTGGCAAGTAGTCCGTTGGAGTGGGTCGCAGACATCCAGTGACAATGCGCAAGGCGTCATTTTAACTCTTTGATGTGGGCCAGGGTTTGAGCTAAGATTATTTGAAACCTTTTTATTTGACTCCTACACTTCTGATAAAAAGGAAAAAAGTTCTGATTGGAATGTTGCTGAGGAAAAGAAAAAAAAAAGTTACTCAAAACAGGACCATCAGATCTGAATGCCATTGATAAAAAGAAAAAAGGTTTTTAAATTAAGGAAAAAAGCGTAGATGAATAGCGGCCACAAAACACGAAAATCGATAAGCTTCATAAACCAGTAGGCTACTGGTAGGCTTTTCAACCTTTTCATTGCTTTGGGCTGATACCAGTACTTCTGTGAGTCTCCTTACTACATAAGCAAGACAAGTTCAGTTTTACTGGACATTAGCGTCAATTAATTTTTAATCAATGCTTTCCTAATTTTGAATACATTTACGTGGAAGCTAAGACAGAAAAAAAACTTGTGCCATCGGGAAACATACCGGTACCTTATGAATAATGCACATTGTATAGCTAGATTACATGCCATCTTGACAATACAGAGAGAATGCATGGGTGTATGTACAACAAATGGCTATTGTTCTGAGACAAAAATGTTTTTGAACACGTTTTTTTGTTTGATTTGTCTCAAAAGTTTGTCATAAATGTTTCATTTAATTACTTTAAACACCTACCAGTACAATTTTGCAATACCGACTACCATAGCAACACAACCGCGGTGCTGCTACTAAGGTTACGAACCTTAATCTTTAGCGCTACTTGTGGAAAGCAAGTAACATTTTAAATATATTTTAGGGTAGCAAATTTCAAAACATTGGCAATGAAATTTGCTGAATTTCGATTGGCTATGTGCCTGAGGAACAATAGCTTGGCTAAGAAAACAGCTTCTAAGATTAGAACACAAATCATTTCATAGACTGATTATTGACGGATAGTTACAAGGTAAATACGCGCGTTATTACTAAGTCGCATTGTGAAAAAGCTGGTAGGCCTGTGCTCAGCGGTAACGCTAGCAGATTGGATAACAAGTTTGATTCACCATTAAAACGGACTGCATGTGACGTATGTACTAGGTAGCTGCTCTCACCAAGCGCGAAAGATCATTTCGCAGTTTCTCTCTTAATCCGATTCGAAGCATATAGATTCCAAACAAAAACCTAAGAAAACTCATAATACCGGTACCCAGATCCATGCGTGGCGGATCCCATGTTTTGGCAATGGAGATAAAGTGTTAATGCTTTATGGTTTTCTTCTCTTTGCATTAGCCTATGATCTCATCGGAAATATCGTACCACCTCAGTGCAGAGAAGAGCACGAATCCAGAGGGGAGCAGAGCTGCAGTCCGGCTGCATTTCTGGATTCGGAGCGGATTCGTATTCTAAAATTTGTCGACCAACAGAATTTCGGAGTGGACTTGGAGTCCAACTCTTCAGACTCGGAGCGGATGCTGAGTCAGTTTTTTGTGACTCGGCCCATTTCTGCCACAGTGTTAGAGATGGCACGGGCTGACTTTTTTGCAACCCGGACCGCCCATGACCCGGAACCTCTTGCCAGTAGCGATAACCGACCCGGCATTCAATCCGGATTCGGAGCGAATTCGGATTCTAAAATTTGTCGACAAACATGTTTTCGGAGAGGATTCGAAGTCCAGGTCTTATCATAGATTCTGAATCTATGGTCTTATGAACTGGAGCGGACTCGAAGTCCGTTTTTTGTGACTCCGCTTATGCCTGCTACAGACCAGAAAATTTCGTCTATTCTAGTGCTTCCCGTGATGAAGATGCGTTGTCGTCCGTCAGGTGAAGCTAGAGGTTTAGTTTTTGTGGCTGATTAGCCAAATGACTTAGGATTTATACGTTTGAAATACTGCAACCTTTACCGGTATGTGGACCCAGAGGTCTGTTGTAGTTGCTGATGTGGGATAAAATTTTTGACAAGCACTGAGCAAGCAAACTATGCTGGTATAGTGCGACTGTGCTAAACTTGCTACGGGTGAAATGTGCTAAATATCAGATAAAACTAAATTTGCATTGTGGTCGGATGTACCAGTAGCTAGAACCTAGAGACAAATTCTAAAATAAAGACGCAAAAGATTTTCAATTGCGGATGTAAGGTACACTAACGTTGATAACAACAACACTGGTAATGATACCGATACAAGAGATCCAAGGAAACAGTCAGAAGTCTGCAAACACAGTTTCTACACCTGTACATATACCGGTACCGGTACTCCCATTGGCTACAACTGTATAAGCAGAGTTCACCACCGGTATACTTCCCATTGGCTATAACTAGTGTAATTGAGCAGTTCACCTGACTTGTGCTGTGTGGTAGGGCCTGTCCTCCCTAATCGACATGCTTGCCCCCACCCCCAATTAACAAGCTTTGGGTACTTTTTTAAAAACAGTGCCTTTTTCATTAGGTAGTGTCTATTTTGCCGTTAACGACAAAATAGCTTTTAGGTCTAGTCTATTTGCTGTGTGGCACCAGTTTGTTCTTAATTTGAGAATCTTAACTTAAACTCATGTTAACCACTTCGGCATAGAATTTATCGTTTACCAGTACCAAAAAAATTAATGTGGAATGATCAACGATGTCACTTGTGTAGAATATATCGGTACAAAACTTACCCTTAGCAATCTATGTGCATGTTAGGCCTACCTGTACCTACTATTGATCTATCCATAGCAGAACACTTGTAAACTGGTAAAGTACCAAATATACCATTGAACAGCTGAAGCTCGTCATCTGTCATTGTAACTTCAATTTATCAATCAGCTCATCAAATTATTATGGTAAAATTTATTGGTCAAGCACAAAACATGAGGTACACATCGGTACAAATACACTTCACACAACAGGCTAAAATTTCCTAGGCCTAGTCTATTTGGCCTATAGCAGTATTCCGTACTGTATGATATCCATGACTTGCCAGAATCAGCTAATCAGGTGAACACAAAACACAAGATGTATATTGGTCAGTTGTCACAAATGCAGTTTGCACATTTAAATTTCATAGTCTAGTTGTCATATAATGCTTGTACCCACAACACTGAACAGACAACTTATCAGTGACAGGTATCAGGGTACTGGCACCTTGTTAAGCAAAACATGGTATGGTGGTGCAATTTCTGTACTATTCTCAGCTACCATACCATGTAATAGCTGTGGCCTGCAAGAATAAAGTTCTCTGGATTGCCAAAGGTACCAATGTACTGAACCCATACACACTTCACTGACTTCAAAGAGTGGAATTTTGATCTAGGCTATGCCGACTGATATTGGTAAACCTATCCAGGGTCTTTGTGCTTGACAACTCTATACATACACCAGTGTATAGACTATGTACCATATATAGATGTGTGTGGTTGGATTTTTCGATGTATTGAAAGCATAGTTTGGGAACTATTGTAATATTTTCACTTTAGAAGAATGTTAGAATATGCAAAAATGAATACAAATTGCACAAGCAAGTTTTTGCTGGTATGGTCAGATGGTGCCAAAACACTGGTAGGATAAACAACTTAGTGTGAAATGTTATATACATAATTTTTGGCACTTTGGAGTGCTAAAATTTTGTAGCTCCAGGACTGACTTGTTATTCTATATGTAATACAATTTCAAATTTTACCGTTGTTATTTCATCCTTTGTTGTAACCCAGGTGCAGAATACTAAGTTGGGTAGCTATGGATGCCATTTAAAGTGTGATATAGTATCTTGCATTGCTAAAAAATGATTTCATGTGCCAGTCATGAAAAAGCATCAAAAAGGTTCTACCAACTTTCATGTGACACTGCCTGTGCTAAAAAGTTGATTATGATTGACGAAGAAAATTTTATATAGGAAATAGCTTTTTTTTATCTTACAGATGTAAAAAGAAATATTTCAACTAATGCACGTGAATGCTTTTAGAAGATTACATTTTAGCTCGCAGCAATGGTAAAACAAAACACGCAAAGAACTAACGAGAAAAAGCACATGCAATGCGATACGTATATACAATATTTACACAATGAAAAGAACAGCATAGCAGGTTTTGCATTATGAAGGCAGTACAATAAGTTTGCAGAACAACTGTGGGTTTGCATTACTTGTAAACTGAGCATTTGAGTATGTTAATGAGATAGTTTGGAAAATTTAGCTATTTATACCTATGACATTTATTTGCAAAAAAAATTTGGATTGTTTCAAACACAAAACTTGTTCCCATCAAAGGGTTGTTAAATTGAAAGATTTTTTGTTGTACTTTGACCATGCTCAAATGCTCTTGGTTTGTTAATTGCAATGGGAATGTGGCAGGGTAGATTTTGGTAGGAAATTAATCAGGGGAATAATTTTGGTTGTAAAACAAATGCTTCAAAATTTGAATTTCAAGATAAAATTACTGACAAGTCTATTTATTCCAGTGATTTTCCTTGGTATGATAAATTTTAAAGCACTTGTCCACGCATAAGGGAACTTTGCAGTGGCTACACCTAAAAGTCGTGCGTCGGGGTGAACTTTGGGATGCTTCTGCACAACCCTTTTTGTGCTTTTCACGACACACGCGACATTGAAGCACTTTTGCCGGATTGTCTTCTGATATTCGTTCAGGTAAATGCTGAAAGGACTCCGGCAATACGCGCGCGTGTGTTGGTGGAGGTACTACTGGTGCATTCCGAACAAGATCACATTGAACCAAATCTGTCGCAAGACTTTGGGTGAATGAGAGCAATTTCATCTGTGGACAACCTTGCTCTCTTGCCAGGAAATTATACAACTTCTGTGCATTAATGATGCCAAGACTTAAAAAATGGAAAAACACTTTTTTCCACCACTTAATGGTTTTTCTGTTGAAGTTGTAATATTGAAGAAGTTGGTCACTGTTATCAACTCCAGACATCCAGGCATTGTAATTTTGCACTACGGTGGGTTTTTGCTTTACAACGGAAGTCTTGTATGATGTTTCCTTAACAACAACATCCATAGTAGGAACATGTTTAGTAGACAGCATAAACACTTCACGTTTATCACGCCACTTTAGTGCCAAAATTGACCCATGCCTGGATGCTGCAACATCTCCTTTTGCCAATTTCCTTTTGATCAGGTCTTTTGGCAAGCCTCTCCTATTTGTCATGCATGTGCCTACTGCAACTGTTTTTTGCAAATACAAATCTTGAAACAAGCGAACTGAGGTATAATATCTGTCCATATACAACTCGTGTCCTCTTCCCAGATAATCACGCATGATATTGAACACTATGTCGTATGTGGTACTCGGTTCGCCTGCAGCAACTTTGAAATTGCAATAATAGCCAGTTGCTGAGTCACATAACTGGTATATCTTAATCCCCCATTTGTTAGGTTTCTTAGGGTTGTACACCCGAAACTTAACTCTACCTTTGAACGGACAAGTGGCTTCATCAAGGCTTAGCTGTAAACCTGGGTAATACAGCTTCTTAAACTTCGACAACAGACTATCCAGGAAAGGTCTAATTTTCCACAGAGGATCTTGTCTACTTGAAGGATCAGTGTGAGCCCTGTTGTCAACTACATGCAGGAACTTCAAAATGTCCTTAAATCGATCAGCAGACATGACACTTGGGAAAAAAGGCATTTGCCAGATAGGCTCTGTCGACCAATATAAATCAAATCGTGGTTTTGGGTTTAATCCCATTGCAATCAATAAACCAACAAATTGCTGCATTATTCCAGCAGTCGCATTGGTCCATGGTCGGTGATGACCAATGCGAAGACGCCTCTTCCAGTGTACGTTTTGAAATTTTTCTGAGGTTGCATAGACATTAGTTTGTCGAGCTAGTTTTCCCCAAAATTCCCCGTCAAAAAACAAAAAAAAAATGCTAATTGGTGTCAATGCCACTCCTGCTGGAACCCTGTGATAACGTCTCTCTGAAAATGGCACTGGTCTTGGTGGGATATCAGGATCACCCTGCCAGTTTCCTGGAGTGGAAGTAGACATGGCTGGCACCTTGCGCTTTGGACCTTTTAGAGGTGATGCACAACGGCGGCGCTTGCCTACTCCTGAAGCAGGTGGTGTTTGTTCTTCCTCATCTGCACAATAAAAAATATATATTTTTTGAAATGCGTTGCAATGGAAGTGGTCATTTCAAATATGGTGATCAAAATAAAACCTGGTGAGTTGCCCCCCACAGCAGTATGTTAAAAAAGCTGTATATTAAGTTCAGGATTCTGATTTGTTTTCATTTAATGGACCTACTGTATATCACAGAATGCAAGTTTTTACTGTTCTCAAAAGCTATGCAAACCGGCTTACTGTTAAACTGAATAGCTGTATATATGTGAAATGTCACTCACAGACTACATTGAGAATCAAGTATATGTTACAATATCAGCTGAAACTTTTCGAGTCCAACTATAATTTTTTAAGTTGTCTTGAATAAAGGTACTGTACCTAAAATTGGTTTCATAAACATGTCTAAAACATCTTGCAACTTTGAACCATACTGCAATGTAGTTTTAGTTTTCCAAGTTTACTGTATGAAGCTGGTATTTGAAATTTTAGGAATGTGGTGGCTCTAGTCTAAGTTTTTTTTAAAGAAACAACCAAAGTTACTACAGCAATAAACAATTTTACCCCCATTGTTTAGATAAATTGACAGCTAGGAGCATGGTGAAGTGTTTTGAACTTTTTTTGCAAGCCATGAAGCAGATCTTCTAAAGTGTTAGTATAATATGCATGCAATTAAAACAGTCTTAAAGTGGAAAAATGAAGCCGCTGTTAATCTCAAAACTGGACGTTTCGACAACATAAATTCAGCTGTCATCATCAGCAGTGTATGCAAGGCAGTACAAAACTGTGATGATGACAGCTGAATTTATGTTGTCGAAACGTCCAGTTTTGAGATTTACAGCGGCTTTATTATTCCTCCTTAAGTTATTTTCGTCCCATATTTATTATTGTATTCCGAAGTCTTAAAGTGTTTTTATGCAAATTAGATGTAGGGCCTACAAAAAATCAGAGTTGTTTATTTAAGATGGGTAGGTGGTTTGATGCATGGTCACATTAGTTTTTGACTTTCTCCGGATTCATTCGACTTTTTATCAACTATCAAACTCAAAACTGCAAATCTCTGTTCTTCATGTATACTACAAGATGTTGGTAAGTGAATATTTAACAAATTGTATTTAAATAAAAATTTTGTCATAATTTTATGCAAAAAATTGTTTTACTTTTTTTTTTTATTTTAATTAATTTCATTAAAGGGTTTGAACCGACGTTTGATTTTGCAGAATCACCTTTCAAATACTTCGGAAAAGATGCAATTATCAACACCTCAAATTCTGTTTGTAAGTTTCGATAGGACGACACTCATATTTTTTGCAAAACTACATACGAATTATTAATTACATTCGTAGTTCTCATTTTTAAGCATACTGCCAATTTCAAAAATTGTTTTACTTTTACAAATATGTTTCGGAGAAAGTTTTGATTGCTGCATGAGTGCCTAATACATTGTGTTTAAATAAGCAAACAATCAGGATGGAAATTATCTTTTGTGTCTATCTATTTCGATTTTTTGCTCGCTTTTGTTGAAAAGCGTTGTAAAACTATAGCTTTCGATTTATGTGCATCCACAGAAAAGTGTTTAGTTGCCGCATACCTGCCTATGTAAATGAAAAATTATGTAACACGAGAATTTTCTGGTAGTTTACTATAATATTGTAGCAATATGTTGAAATACAACTGACCAAACTCTGCGGTGGCTTCGTGCGTTCTGATGGTGTCAGCCTGTCTCGCAGAGGTTGAAGCCTGACCAGTTGAGGTGGAAGATCCATCTTTATGCCTCGTGGAATAAGTAGTCAGACGAATTGGTGTGATTTCCTCATCGTCTGTATTGGAACACAAATAACTAAAGTTATTCATAGTAATTTTTTCTCGGCTTTTTATGCATTGAAGCGAAAGTGTAAAGTCCAACTGAAGTGCCACAGTCTGCTCGTGTAACAGGGTCTATACAACTCATACAACTGTGAACGTTTGCGATTGCAAAATGATAGTCCCGTGTTCAGGGGCGCACCCAGCATATTTCAAAGGGGGGGGGGTTCTAAATAAGAAAAACCAAAAAAGACGTGAAAATCCCTTTGAAAAATGTTTTTATGTCTGCAGCGTATTCAGAAATTTTTCAGGGAGAGGGCACCAAATTTTGATATAGGATATATTCCAAGCGTAGTTTTTCCGGTAGAATTATTTTAATGCATATTAAGAATTAAAAAGGCTTTTGGAGGGTCCGGGGGCATGTTGAAAATTTACACGCTGTACTGGCTATTTTAGTACTTTTTGAACAATTTTCAGGCAAATTTTGTTTAATTTTTCGCTCCTAAATTTGAGTGCTTCACCAAATATGATGCATTTTGTTCGTTCATTTTCGATTATGCGTGCTTAAGGCGTTAAGACTTTTGTTATTAAAAAGGTTCGAAATTATGGAAAAATTGTATTCACCAAAACACGTTTTAAAATTGTCGGTGGGGGGTGCATTCCCCACACCCCTCTGGATTCGCCCCTGCCCACAACGGCACTGATAACAATGTGTCTTACCACTACATCAACCAGCTGATTTGGTTCAGTATGATGTGGGGCAAATTGTGTCACAGCTGTTTGGAAATAACAGCACATACTGCGCTTGCACAGTTTGGACACTTCACTTTAAAAACAAGGGTTCGGTTTCAAAAGGGAGGGGTTTCGGCCCCCGAACCCCCCCTTTTGATTTATAATATGAAGTAGCCATTTTCTCTTGTAACGTTGTTAATTGGCATATTCGTTTGCACTTTGAAACAGCTCGTTTGAAATTTTAAAACAATTGTGTTTCGTCACTGTAATTTTGCAATCTTTTGTAGCTAATCGAATATTCGATAATTATTGTTTTCAATTTTGTTCAATTAAGCGGATTATACAGTAAGCCATTGTGCGATTATCCAAAATAGTTTCTTAAGAAACTACGAGAAAATTTGCGCTTTTTGAGTCAGCTGCCAAAGGAATTTTTTAATGCAACAGATTTCAGCCAGGATTCGGCAGCCTCCGCACAAAAGGTTTTATGCTCGGTGCAGTTACATTATAAAAATGAGGGACATATAAATCACAAAATATTTATTGATAGTGTCGTAGTTTCATACCCATCTTACCTGACTCTTGAGGCGATAGCCAATCATCTGCAGCCTGTCTACTAAAAGGCCCTCTTTCTTTTTCAGGTCGATGCGATGCTGGACTACAGCTTCCATCGTCTTCATCTGCATAAAGCGAAGGATTAACGTGAATATTTGCAATTAACTAAAACCGATGGTTACTAGATGTGTCTTACCGGATTCGTCTTCTTGAAAGCGATTACCAAATAAATCGTCGTGAAGATGATCATTATTCCACTCGCTGCTATCATCCTCCGTATCACTGGAATCATAATTGGCGAGTGGAATTTTCTCGACTGAAATTTTCTCGTTTGATTTTATTATCTTTTTGACTACAGTTTTGATTTTCATTTTCTAAAACAAATAGGCTGCATTGCATAAAATGTAAAAGACATGCTTCAGATTATCGTGAAAAGCATATGCAGTGCATGCATTTGTTAGATACTATCGTACGACGTCGGCACAAGCTTTGCAGGCACTCATTTAAGCAGTCAATAAATATTAAATAATCGCTGAAGTTTGGCCTAGTTTTGTAAGCATCAGAAAATATGTTTGCCATAAGGAAATTCGACCTAATCAACTAGGCTAGGGTTTCCCAAACTTTCTGTTCATCGGTACTCTTGGACAATCTATGGATTCGCTCAAGTACTCCCAAAATCGGTGAAGACCAAAAAAAAAGTCTTCGCGTCTACAAAGTCCTGTTTTTCCACCAAAAATCGGTAAAGACAAAAAAAAGGTCTTCACGTCCACAGAGTCCTGTTTTTCCACCAAAAGTCGGTGAAGACCGAAAAGAAAGTCTTCTAGTCCAAAGAGTCCTATTTTTTCCGCTGCAAATTCAGAAATAAGCACGGAAGTACAAAATGGTATTCCTGAGTATACAGGACGTCTGAAGACGTGTGAACTTTTTTTTGTTGCTCTTCCTATCGGTGCGGTGCTAATTATTAACATCAGATAATAAAAAATATAGCCTAGCGTACTCCTTGAAAAGTCGAAATGTACTCCAGTTTGGGAACCCCTAAACTAGGCTAATGTTGATAACCTAGGTTGCATGCAAATTTTTCTTACCTTTTCTGTTTGCGATCTTGTTTACTTCTGACATGCAATTGCAATATGAACAACTAAAGTACGGTATAATAATACGCTGAAAAACTTACACAAATGTGTGTTAATTCTTTCGATGTTGGCAGATCAGTTTGTCTTAACTGTCTCTATCCCTTGCCCCTCGCTTCAAATCACTTTTAGTGCTAAAAAATATTTTGTTGCAGAAGGGTGCTTTTGCGCAGGTGAAATGTAACATATATACTAGCACAGTCCAATTTGTACAAGATAGGCCGAAGACCTACTTAATCACATCTGTCTTTTCGCAATATTTGTATCGTAGCTCATTGGCCTTGCATCAGAAACCCTGAATTGCTGTGCTTCTCGTAACTGCTGCTGTCGTTTTGACTGTCCCGGCCGAGATGGAAAATTATTTAGCGTCTCAGGTTTCGTAGGACGTGTATCTGCATTTGATGGACCTTGAAATGTAATTGTCATTGGTTGAAATTGTGGGAGCTCACGATTTATAGTGCGGAATTTTCAAGCAACTATTATTTAGCTGGAAAAGAAACGTTGTCGATAAGGATTATAGAAAACCCAATTAAACAGTAGCATGAATAGTCTTGGGCTTAATACTTTAATTAAATATGCTTTTAGTGGGTAAAATGAATAGAGAGCACTGACTGTGCTATCGAATTGTGATGCAAGTCTATAGCTTATCAGCGTAAAGCAACCTTCTAATAGTGTAATGCTCATTTTCGTCATTACAGTTTTATTGTGACTACTCAAAACGATTATCCGTTCTTGCGTCCATGTATTATTAGTATCTGTTTGCGTTTCCGATTTGGCAGTGGTGCTTTACATTTTTGCTTCGTTGATTGTAAGAGAGTGTTGACCAGTGCTTGTATAATTATGTTGAGCAATTCGTACAATTATTTTGTAAAAAAAATATACACATGAAAATGCTTAATGTTCTGCAATTAATTATTTATTGATGTTATTGCCAATTGAAGATGCATTTTGAATTTGGATTACTCGTGTTCTATGTCATTTTACTCGCCTTGTAAATCTGCAGTAACGCGTCTCACGAGTTTGCGATGACCACTCCTGTTGTCACAACCGGAAATAGGAGGGAGGCCACTGTGCCATGGCCTCTCCCCTTTCTCCCCAGACCCTAAGAACGAAAAGCTGTAAAGCAAAACCAAGCAGTTTTAGCCAAAGCAAAGCAGGTTATTCGCAAGTATTCGGGTTTGCCCGCGGTCTGTTTGCTCTTTGTGATTCTAATTAACATTTTGGAATTATTTTCATAAGCCGACTGGTTTGCTTTCCTATTTGCAATTGTAATTAACTTTTTGGAATCAGAGCATAACAAATTTTTTTAAGCCGACTGGTTTGTTCTGCTTTGTCTGTTCTTGTAAAATTCTAATCAACTTTTTGGAATCAGAGCATAACAAATTTTTATATGCCGATTGGTTTGCTCTAATTAGAAGTCACGTAAGGTGAAGGTTAGTTTATTAGCTGCTTTTGCTCAATCTGGGTTAAAACGGAGATGCAGAAAACGCGTATTGTTTAGTTTTGCGGAATTTTACGGCAGAAAGTCTCCGAACCACGGTCTCACATAATGGTCATGCCTTCGGTACTCCCCTGGCGCAGAGGTGGGCGAACTTTTCACACGGAGGGCTACATTGGGAGAAATTTTGTGAAGCCGAGAGCCTCACTGGTTGAAAGAGGAAAAAAAGCTCGATACGTCCTCAGATGTTCCATTTTCCACCAAATATCACGTGAAGAGCAAAAAAAGTCATCGCGTCCGCAGATATCCCATATTCCACTAAATATCAGTGAGGCCTAAAAAAAGGCCTTCGGCTTGATTCACAGTGGAGTTTTGTAAGGGCCCGCTGGCCGCATAAAATTACTCGCGGGTCGCAGTTTGCCCATCTCTGCCCTAGCACATTTGTAACGTCGCAAGAACTTTCCATTGAAAACTTTCTGCGTACACCGCGGCCTGTAGTACAGCAACGAACGTAATCATCTGCGGATTGGCGTTCTGTGGGTTTACACTTCGCGTATTATCTGTAGCAGCTTACTTGCAGTTGATCAGCCTAAACTCTACAACTGTTTAAATTTTAAATGAAAGAAATTTATTCAAAACTTGCATTGATCACGAATCTAACAAGACATGACCGTAGAAAATACAAGGGTCAGGCTACACCTACATAAATCTACGGTTTCACAACAACAGAGATGAGAAGCTCCGTGGCGGATCTTGGGCGAATGTATTGATATGAGTTACTAAAAATTTCATCCCCTTAAATTTTTAGTTAGGCTACTCATATTAATGAATTGACACTTCACTACTCAAAGCGCACAAAACTGCAAAATAAGCATTTTTTCGAAGCCTAGCCCCCCTTAACCCTATCACACCTAAGAGGGGCGGAATCTGACCCGCCTACTATTCACAAGCTCATAGCTCTGAAGCCAAACAACATAGGAACTTCAAATTTTCTGACTTTTCCTAAAATTTATCTATGCTGATTGTGTCAAAAAATCGTAGTGGTAAGGTTAAAACTATTGAAGTTGTTAATAAGTTTATGAACCCTAGTTGGAAAAAATCCATTTCCATCGCTTCGCATTCGCTGTAACATAAGATAGTTAAAATCTATGCGCTCCGTCGGAGAGAGTGGAAAACAACTTTGTAGGTGCGACGTAATCGAAAACATTGCTGCGTCGCGCAGAGGGATTACGAAACAATCAAACAAATTAAATTCGTTGGGCAAACAAGCTCTTATGTTGAAGGAAACTCTGCATGGCGCTTTCCGAAGTCTTGGTCTGCGGTATTCGGCTTGCTTTTATCTCCAAATTGCTATCACTTCAGAATGTTACAAAAATTTTGTGACTCATAACGAATTATATCCTGCGATGCGGTCTACAAACAGCTAATAAAACCTGATTAGTTTGGACAATTCAAAAATTTTAGAACTGTTTACAGTCGGTGAATTTTTCTAATTTTTTTTTAGTTGTTGTTCTTGCATAGCGTTATGATCTCGAAAGAAAAAAAATCACAAAATCGGTATGCCTAAATAGCATCATGGCATTGCAAAGGTAGAATAAATAATTAGGCTACTGTTATACTACTCTATACTGCACACATTTCTTTCGAAAACGTGAGGTTCGTGATTGCAATCTACTGTATATAGCCATTTAAAAAATAATGTTACGATTTACGTTTACCCATATCCCGTAATAAAAAGAGCAAAATGATAGTCTTTCCAACGACACTATTATACCATGGTGTGTGTCTTTTTTTACTTGCAGTAATCGCATGACCATGCTAATGTTTTAACTTCGTAAAGGTCGTTATCATGCACTGGATTAAAAAAAACAACAGGATATTCACAAAGTTCTGAGATAACAACATCATTTTGAGCATTCTCTTATTACTTGCAGGGAGGCATGCTAGCTTTAGACGTCTGGAAAAAAGTCTTTTTGACGTTTATTCTCTGTAGATATAATATTACTGTGGTGCATATCGCCTGGTATCAACTTTACTGCCATCTTGATAGTTTCAAAGCACACGATACCACAATGTTGCAAAAGTGAATTTCAAATAACCTTGTAAAGATATACTTCGCGTAATAAATTCAAATGATAAAATAATCAAAAGATAAATGATAAAATAATCAAAAGAAAATCAGGTAGAACACAATAAGTCAAGACAACAAAATAATATTACGTGAAAATGCGTGTCACTACCACTATTGCTTTCGCCTTTGAAGAATGTTTGACGTTTCTGCGGTATAGTAGTTCTGTTCAAAGAAAATTGCTTTTCACAGCTCATTAGTTCAGATTTTAGAAGTATAGCCTCGTGCTATATGTGTCATTACGCAACATTCCTCGGGAGCGACCTCGGCGACGCGCGTGTTTGATTATGCGCTCATAATTCCTCTTTTTTCTATGTTTATTATCTTTCGTGTTTTCAGACATTTTTTACCATACCTCATTTATTGCCTATTATCCTTTGTAAATAAATGTCTAAAATACAATGCAAGGTGTAATATGCAAAAGCATGAAATTCTGCTTATGTTCCTGCGTGTTTGACCCTTCTAAGACAAGTAGTTTAGTAGATATTTGCTTTCAAAGACAGGTCATAATCTGACCCACGTTAGGGATCAGAAGACAAAAATACCTTAGTAGTGAAACGGTTAACTAAATCCGACCCTGAAACTTAGCACTAAAGGGTCGTGATGTTGATCAAAATGTGAATTTACGTTGCACGACACAGAACGTTAGTTAAAATGAAGTAAATTTATGCTGCCTAGCACTCAAATGTTGGAATTGGTTTGTTCTGGGGGAGGATGAATCGCCTACGAGCTGACGTAGGTCAATTTTGATCGTTCGTGCACATGTCACAGCTCAGATGGCCGAGTGGTATAGAGCATCTGTCTCTTGAGCTGAAGACTCGGGTTTGATTCCGAGTCGGGTCAAACCAATGACTTTAAAATTGGTATTCACAGCTTCCCTGCTTGACGCTCAGCAATAAAGAAACAATGTGGAGAACAAGCTGGCAAGTTTACTTGTTGTGCCGTTGGGAAAGGCACTTAGCGGGATTCCCCCGTCTTGGTGTGGTAGACAGATGGCTGGCAACTCCTAAGCGAGCTCGTATAGCGCATTGATCGCTTTCTCGTGATAGGAGGATAAATATGCAACTGACTAACTAATAAGGAACTTGATCCCTCACGGGATTATGAGTGTGGGTGTGGCGCATATGTACAAACACCAGGCCACGTTATTTCCGTTTGCTCAATATATCGTCCACCAAAACGATACGTGGTCTGTTGCTCATGGACAGCGATATCAGAACGAAGCTGACTGATCCGATACTCCACTAGCTTCTTATTCGGACTGTGCAGCAGTCAGGGATTGCAAAAGAACATCCCTTTGGCGCCGGGCTGGATTTAAACAGTGAGAAGCCCTAGACTGGTTCTATTTTTTCGACTAAATATCGTTGAAGACCAAAAAAAGGGTCTTCATGTCTGCAGATGTGTTTTCACTGAAAATATAGGTGAAGACCAAAAAAAGGTCTTCGTTGCACGTGATGAGGCCCCTCATTTTCTCCGAAGCTCCAGGCTTTAGTCTGCGAAGCCTATTGGAAATTCCGGCCCTGCTTCCGCGTCTCATCTGGTACCCACGATTAGGGTTAGGGTTCCAAAGAAATCGTTTCAGCAACCCCGAGATCATAAGCTATTGGTTTTCCGACTCGAACATTTCCGATTTATTGGATTTCGCACGACTGTCTACTTGTAAAGTAAAGTCGGAGTTTTTTTATTGTTATGCTTATAGGTGGACCAAGAAGTAAGCCTGCCTGGATAGCTCATTCAAGGCCATGATTTTACATCAAGAGCCAGTGTCTTGAAAAGAGTTCAGACAGGTAGACGATGTGTGAGGCTAAATCACCTGCCGACTGCCGTATGTCCATTAGTAGGCTATAGTAGAAGTGTCATGTATTTACGCCTCGTTTTTGCGACAACACGAAAACATTATAGGCCTACCAGAAAGGGGGAAAAGCAATTGCTTTGCTTTCAGGCATGCTGAAACACACAGAAAACAGGTCTGGAGTAGGCTAAATCAAAAGCAGGAGGCATGGTGCGGCACCCAGGTCAAGAGAAGACGTTTGTTTCAAAGAGAAAAAATACGACAAAAGCGACGGCTGGCCAAAAGACAATTGAAAAATCACAACTAACTAACTTACTAACACCGCTACCCGTCAATTCACAGTGAAATATTGATCTTTCACTTCATTGTGAGTACGGCGCTATCAGCATAATTATCACGATATTTGAATATAGTCTATGCTCAATACATCGTGCACCAAGATGAGCTGCCTACGTGACTTGTTGCACCTATGATGACGATATCAGGAGCCCACTTGACAGCACCCTACTATCTGATCCGTACTGTGCAGCAGCCAGGGTTGGAAATATCGATTAGAAGTCGATAATCGATATTCTCTATTTTTTTGTCATCGAATGCAAAAATTCTGTCCTTTTTTTTCATTATCAATTGGGGCTTTTCCCTACTTTTTTGCGTGCTAAGTCGATATTTATTAATCGATACTTTTTTTCTGAATAAGTTCTTCCAAAAGTTTTTAGTTTTAGTTATTTCTAGTACCTTATCTGGTTTTTGTGGTGTTTGCAGGTACTTATTTTACTTTACATTCACGTAAGAACCAGAGGTGTACAACGGAGCCACATCAGGATTTGAAAAACCAGATAATCCAACTGTTGCTTCGGATCCGGATCGGGATTGTGATTTTTTGCTTTTTCCGGTTTAGGATCCGGATTCAATTTTGGATGATAGCCAATGATTTTAATAAGCTACTAGTGGCCTATTGGGCATGTAATTTGTATATAATGCCAATGCAGGATTTGGATTCGGAGTCGGATTCTGTTTCCTGAATTTTTTAGGATTCGGATTTTAACGCTTCGGATTGAAATGTTTAGACTCCGGACACCTCTGATAACAATAGTTGGCGTGCGGAAAATTTCGCATGCACTGTCATTTTTGATTCCATTCCAAAATAAAACGCGAGAAAATGTTTCCTTGACATTGGGTCTCTTGGTATCGCTTTGTAGAAAGCAGGCCAGGGCCTGGCAGTCCAATGCAGTTGTGAGACTTATGAAAATGACAGCAGGCTTTCTGTAAGCTGCGTTGGTCTCTGGATGACACCTGTGACAAGATATCTATGAACTGCGCAGTAGAGAGCTGGACTGGATAGAAAAAGTGATCTTTGATCTTTTTTATGATTAGGATAAAAGGGAAAAGTGAGTAGGCCCTCTGGTATTCCTGTTTTAAACTGCCCATCATAATATGCTATGCCCTCGATACCGACATTCCCCACATTGCCTAACCTGAAGCCCTCCCATTAGCCACAAAATACGTTGACGCTGTCGCTGTAAACTGAGTCAGAGAAAAGTATCGATTTCACGTTATCGATTGATCAATATTCTCTAATTTTTATTTTTGTTATCGAATGTAGAAATTCTCTACTTTTTTTTTATCTTTTTTTGAGATATCGAATTAGTTTTTATCTTCAAGAATTATTTTTTACTTTTTCATTATTGATTTCGAACCCTGGCAGCAGCCTGGTGTGGTAAAAAAATAGACCCTCCGTCTCAAAGCTGTTTGCACTTGATCCGGAGTGAATGCTCGGCCAATGGCCGACGACTACGTTTTCTTGAGGCAAAAGTAATAGAAAAGCTCCAGCTATTGGGTATCTTAAATTTGGAGTCACGATTAGGGTTATGGTTTCATTTGAAGCCTATTCACTCAGCCAACTAGATTAAGGTCATTTTGTTTTTTCGCAGGCTGGGAAACTTCTTTTTTTTTACGAGTCTGAGTCCGCATGTCACGAGTCCAAGTGTTGGCTTGTGAATTTATGTCTACGAAATCAAAAACGGAAGCTTTCCACGTCTGTTTCCACTGATTCGACGTTACTAGTAACGCAGCATATCTACAACACTACCTGCTCTATCACGCTTCTGGACTTTGTTGCAGCAAGAGAGCGGTATCAATTTCGGATGCTTTTTTTGACGAATACTGATAATGCTTTTGAGTGGAATTGAACCTGCGCTCGGTTGTCTACGGGATAAAACGAACCACTAAACTATAGCGGCTCAAAAAAACATGAATATTTAGGCTCACGCCGAATAGTGAACGCTGCTTCCGAAATAGATAAATCAGATTCGTGATCTGACTTGAGTCTTCTTCCCAACGTTAGATCTGCGACTTGGACAACCAGCTAGGACTTTGGAAATTTTGGAGGAATTTGTTTATTTACTGTACGTAAAAATAAGCTACATTTTTCCAAAGCAAATGAAAAATTGAATCGATTGGATAGACATGGTCTCCCGTTTAGTTGGCCAACTAGTTTGTTCTCATGATACGGGTTACGGTTTCAGTTGTGTTAACTCGGTAAAACAAACAGAAATTTTGTAGGGTTAGTGTGGTATTAGTATTTACAACCACGCACTGAAGAAGGAAGTCAGTTTGCTTTTTTGGCGTAAGCATGACCACTCAGTTTGTCTCACTTCGAAATAAAAGCCTTTCAGTAAATTCTGAGGTTTCTAGATTGTATTTTAAAATGAAATAAAAATGGTCTAGGATTGGGTACTAGTTCGATATCAGGGTAAATTTGCAATTGAAACCACTCACCAACTTCGTTGCATAATAGCCTAAATGCAAAGGTTTAAAAATGGCAAAACAGATTCAAAGAAACAAAAAGTTTTCAAAGTTTGAGCGAAGCATGGCTTTTTAGCAATGTGAACGCGTTTATTTTTTGTGAGACTAAACCATCATAAACTTGCAGCTAAACATTTGATAACGTCACCAGTCAAATAAAAAGAACCACTGATTGTTCAGAAATGTGTTTTATAAAACAACGCAATGGCCACTTCAAGCAATGAACGCAACATCAACAAAGTTGGGCGGAGCACTGAGTAGTGTTCAGCTATTTTAGTTTTTTTGCGACGACATGCAGCTTGGCTTAGCAAATTCAGTAAAATGTAGCCAAGCTGTATGACATCACAAAAGAACAAACGAAGCTCAGTTTCGCTTTGTGAAAAAAAAAGTGAAAAACCCTTGAGAAAAAAGGCGGAGAGCTGCAAAAAAAAGGCGTGACGGTTTTTTTCAATGCTTGAGAAAAAATGTACCATGCGAGAAAAAAGACCGGAAGTTACGAGAAAAAGGCATATTGATTGTTTTGATGTTTGAGAAAAAATGCGCCACGACGAGAGAAAAGGCGTAGTTTCGCAAAAAAAAGTATAATCCATGACTTCATCAAAAAAGAGATAAAGTCGAGTCGCGAGGTGAAACGTCATTTAAGAAGAGAAAAAGGCTCGTTGCGCTCTTCTTTTTTAGCAAGACATTGTCAGGCCCTCGACGTCCTCGCCTATTATTTTTGGCAACTGATTGCCATTCCCACTTCGAAGAGTTAAACACTGTCGATTAGCCGAGTGTGAGCACTACGACACCAAACAGGTGCGCAGTACTCAGCTGTGGAGTAAACCAGGGACAAGGCGGCTGTTCGCAATGTTTTGGCTCCTGCACCCCATCCCGAGCCTGCAAGTCGCCTCAACAGTGTGACGCGAGTGGAAAGTTTCTTGCGCAATGCCTCTAGGTGATGACGAAAAGTGAGCGACCTGTCCAGCTTTACACCAAGGTAGGTTGGAGTTGGACAGTATGGCAATAGTTTGCCGTTGTTGAAGATTTTGAGCTCACGTTTCGCCTCTCGGTTGTTTAAATGAAAGGCCGTCGTCACCGTCTTAGTGTGGCTGAGCTTCAGCCTCCAAGTCTGGAGATACGCTGAAAGTGTTGTCATGTCTTGTCTTAGAGTGCCCTCCAAAGTCTTCCAGTCTTTCGAGGTATGCATCAATGCCAGGTCGTCGGCATACGCATACTTCTGGGAAATTGTGGAAGGCAGATCGTATGTGTAGATGTTAAAAAGGAGGGGAGCCAAGACTGATCCCTGTGGGAGGCCATTTCGCAAACGTCGTAACCTGCTTCGCTTGCTGTCACCGATGGAAAGGGTGAAACTTCTATTTCGAATAAGTTCCATAATCATTTGGACCATGTGTTTATCAAGAAGGAGTCTCAGCAGCTTACAGGTGAGGCCACGATGCCAGACAGTGTCATAAGCAGCTGTCAGATCGACAAAAACAGCACCGGCCTTCTTCTTGGTCTCAAATGAGTCCTCGATGTGTTGGGTAAGTAGAACAGTTTGGTCTACCGTGAACCTCCCCTGTCGGAACCCAGCTTGCTCCCGAGGAAGAAGCGGGTCGACAATGGGCTCGATACGGGTGTAAATGAGCCTCTCAAGGATCTTGTAGGGGACACAGAGCAAAGAGATGGGGCGATAGCTCTTGGGGTCCTCTACAGGTTTCATTGCTTTGGGGATCGCAGTAGGCTAATCCGTTTACTTCGTTTTCTTCACAGTAACTGCAACTAGTCAGATATTTGGTAACCGGCCTCAAAAATTCATTTCTTGATTGTGACGTAACTATACGCTTTCTTCGAATTTCTCATGTTTAACGAGTCATTTTACCTAAAACCACCACTGTCTGCTCTGAGGCGTTTTACGTTAAATGCCTCCTCGCTTCAAAAACAGAGAAAAAGATCGTTGGAAATACATGTGGAACTGAAAACAGAACAAGGAAGCATGTTATTTTTGTAACCACAAAAACGTAAACATACTCAGTTGTAAATCAAAATCAAAACGTACGACGGTGCGCAAAGTTTCGACCTTATGGGTCTCAAGTTTAATTTCATATTTGAGTTAAACATTCCCAGTAGTAATAGACGTCGTTAGAAATACATGTGGAACTGAAAACAGAACAAGGAAGCATGTTATATTTGTAACCACATAAAACGTAAACATACTCAGTTGTAAATCAAAATCAAAACGTACGACGGTGCGCAAAGTTTCTACCTTATGGGTCTCAAGTTTAATTTCATATTTGAGTTAAACATTCCCAGTAGTAATAGACGATGTCTTCAAAACCAATCGCGCATAAAACTGGAATTTTTTAGTTTTTAGCAAACTTTTGAATCAAAAGCATTGCAAATTATAATAGAACGATAAAACCATAACTACCTGTACTAAATTTAGAGGAGGCTTTGCTTCCATTGCCTCCAATGTAGAGCCGCCACTCCTGCAGATACCGATATGCCCTTTTTCGATAAAGAAAGTGTGATAAAGCAAAGTGTTTTTTATGTGAAATCGAACACAGTTTAAACGTCTTTTTTATTTTTTGCCACCACATTGCAACTTAGGTTTTTATATTAGTGAAGTGCATGCATCATGGAAGATGTCCCGATTGAGAATCGAACCCGCGAAACCAGTTCCAGAGTCCAATGCACCGACGGAGCAAGACAATTTAACGCAGACGATTTGATGCAAACAAATTTGACGCGAGGACAACTTGACGCGAAGACGATTTGACGCGAAACGTGTGTAATGGCAAGGACGTACATCTCGGGGGGGATGCATCCCCCCAATATTTTTCGAGGGGGGAATGATAATGCATTTATCATCCCGAATATTGGAAGAAATTGTAACGCGATTGCTATAAAACCTTCGATGGCAAAAGACGGTTGGCAGAGGAGGAAGTAATCAGCAGAGCAAGACAATTTGACGCGGACGAGTGGGGTCGGGGGAGTCAGGGTCAGGGGGTTAGGATCCCGGATTGTGACACTTACCCCTCCCCCAACTTCCACCGTTTTCCAAGCTGCCGACCCCTACTCCACTTCACACGTTTCGCGTCGAATCGTCTTTGCGTCAAATTGTTCTCGCGTCAAGTCGTCTTCGCGTCAAGTCGCTTGCGTCAAGTTTGTTCTTGTCAAATCGCCCACGTCAAATTGTCATGTACCCGATCACATAATTGTTTTAAAAACTAAACGTAAGTCTGTTTTGGGAGCGGTTTTGAGGGTAAAGCTATACCTCAACAAAGATACCTTGTTAACGTTGTACCACAGTCTGTTGATTAGTCATATTAGATATTGTATAACAAATTGGCGTTTTGAAAACAAGACTGTTATCAATCAGTTGCAATGTATTTGTGATAAATTTGTACGGATGATATTTAAATTACCGTGTTCTGAATCTACTCGGTCCAGCGATGGCGGAAGCATTTCTAAAGTGGGGGGGGGGGGCCAAAATCAATGACCAGATTTCCTTTGCCTACAACCCATATTTAGCTTGTCCACATGTGGCATGTCCAACTTATGTGGTCTTCAGACCCTCGGTTTTTGCTCCTAGTTTCTGCATCACAATCATCAAAAATTCCATTGTGATGCACAGTGTTTTTTAAGGCGTTTTGAGGAACCGAAATGGTCTCCCAAAATTGTCCTGCGATCTCTCAAAATCTGCTTCTACAATAGTGTAGAAAGCTGTGATTTGCGTTATTAAAAATTGGCCGTCTTTCAAAATTGCTTAACGGTTCCTCAAGCCAAATCTTAAAATCACTGGTGATGCAGAAACTAGAACCAAGAACCGTGGGTCTAAAGCCAACATGAATTGGACACGTGGACACTGGACAGGGTAATTGCGTAGCTTAAGTTTATTGTTTTAGCACGCGAAACCAGAGGCGCACCCAGATTTTGGCCAGGAGGAGCTTAACCGGGAGTCTGAGGGCTATGCCCCCAGCTGCCAACAAATTTTTGCGATTTTCACATTAAAAAACACTCATTTTAGCACAGTTTTTTATCGAAAAAGGTCATGCAGTGAGTGTACTCACTATAGACAATGCAAAAAATGTTTTCGCAGCTTATGTCTAAAAGCAGAAGCTGGGCTGAAATAAGTTAAAAGAGGCTGCATGCATCATTCGCTTGAGAAATTATAGACTGAAAGTTAGGTTTTAGCATGTGTTTACACGGCCAAAAGGGGGATCCATGACATTGTGGCTTACCCCTGCGTGCGTCTATGACCCCAACAGCTATACCAGGGATGGCCAACCTTTTGATTCCTTGCACCAATATTTTTCACCCTTAATTTAGATGCGCCACATCAAGCATCCATTTCTTTTCAGTTTTTTAAAACAAGGGCGTGCAATATTGGTGAAGAGCAAAAAAAGGTGTTCACTTCTCGCCCTCAGACGGTAGCGCACCCAGGCTTTGGCAAAGGGGGGGCCACAACCGGGGGTCTGGGGGTGAAACCCCCAGCCGCCAACGGATTTTTACGGTTTTCATATAAAAAAGCACTCATTTTAGCACACTTTTTTTATCGAAAAAGGGCGTGCTGTGAGTGCAGTTACTACGGACAATGCAAAAATATTTTCGCAGCTTATGTCTAAAAACAGAAGCTTGGCTAAAATAAGTGAAAGGAGGCTACTACCATTATTAGTTTGAGAAATTATAGACTGAAACTTAGGTATTAGCACCTTATTACAGGGCCAAAGGATGGGGGGCATGGTACCGTGGCACCCCTGCGTGCGCCTATGCCCTCAGACATCCTGTTTTCCACTGACAATGTCGGTGGAGAGCAAAAAAAATAAAAAAGGTCTTCACGCCCTCAGATGTTCTGTTTTCCACTGAAAAATATCGGTGAAGGGCAAATAAAAAAAAAAAAAAATCAGTGAGTAGAAGTATCTTGTCATCAAAAAGGTGCAACGCGCCACTTTGAAGTAGCCAATGCGCCACGTATGGCGCATGCGCCACAGGTTGGCCACCCCTGAGCTATACCAACAGTAAATACCATAACCGTCCGTAAAACTTCTGTTTGAGCGCCACCAGAGGTGGGCACCCGCTGCTTGAAAAGTAGCGGCGCTGCCGCTGCCGCTATTTGATGTAAAAAGAAGCGGCGCTGCCGCTACCGCTACTTGAATTTACAAAGTAGCGGCGCTTCCGCTGCCGCTACTGCATACAAAACAGCGGGCGCTGCCGCTATTCGCTGCCGCTACTTTAAAACTACTATTTGCAAAATTTTTTTTACACTAAAAAATTACGATTAGAAAGTTAATATCGTCAATCGCAGTCCACATTTTAATTAAAAACTGGCAATAAAAAAAACGCACATTCACAAGAAATTAAAATCAAGCAGATGTTTTACAAGCTCCTTTCAGAAAAACGAGCATTTCAAAGTGTTCATCGGTTAAACCCGAGCGTTTAGGCTTTAACGCGTCCTTGCCGAGCGAAAAAAGTCTTTCAACGGCAGCGCTTGACGGCAAAGGCGTGTTGTATTTGATGAACAAGTCCTTAATAATTGAGTTTTTGAAGTTAATTGGAGAAGGCTTTTCGCGAGGCGAAATAGTAGGTTCTTTTAAAAATTGATCAATAGCTTCCGATTGTGGTGATTGTCTTGCTTTACCTTTACGGCTTTCGAAGTCTTGAAAAAAATCATCTTCAACCAAATTGTCCGGATTATTCTCGGATTTGTCCGAAAGATTGTCATTATTAAAACTGGAGTTTTGAACCAAATGTTCCATTTTTCTTTTTATTTGATTTTTCATCGTATCAATACTTTCCTTTTCAAATCCGGCGTATTCCAGATAGGGTAACCATGCCAGTTTAAAACATGGATGAAAGGCAGAAGCCAGTTGATTTTCCATGCTATTCAGCGATTCCCCAAACCTCTTCTTAATGCCGTTTTCAGTCGCGGCTAGCAATGGCTTGCAAATATTGATGGTTGTTTGAACATGGTTTAATTTTTTCAAGCACATTGCTAGCGTTGGCAGCAACACTCCAAAATAGGCTCGCTCCTCGCCCTCAGAATATCTAGGGCTTGGGCGACTGGTTTCATGATTGCTCCATACTCTTGCAAGAACTCCACATCAGCTAAAAACAACAAACATCGTTACAGCAATATCAACAGATGTATTTTCCCAGATTCTGGTGGCTAAATTTCCCAAGCCACGCAGCGGTGACGTACCAAAACGTAGTGCCGTTTGAAAATTCTAAAACTGTAGCTTATAGTAACAAAACATGTTTCGGGTACAATAGTGCACTCTTTCCTGCCTCATTGGCTAGAAATTTAAAAATTACACTGTATTTGTTGGTCCTTCAGTATTTGCCTATTGAGCATAAGTAAATAGGCTACAACGTGCGGGTGAAGGTGTCAAGTGACAGTATCACTAGTTAAACTAAACACAAATTAACCTCTGCTCTTTTTAGAATTAATAACCGTTTCCACTGATAATTAATCAAACGTGAATAGTTTGGGCTATTTATAAACCTTGCACTACTAACCGTTAGTAAAAATAGGTAGACGAATAGACGTGCATATGCGGTTGAGGCCACTTCGCATTTCCCTATGCTGCAAAATTTGAAGTAGTTTGTTGATTGCATCAAACATTGAGTTCCATCTAGTAATCGTAGGGATTACCAACAGACATCCCAGTTCATCTTTGATGGTGTCCGCAACTTGAGAACTCCTAAAACATGAATTAATTAGTCCATGTTAGTGTGTGAGCTGTATTATATATATTTACACTTAAACGATCATTGGTAATATGGCGAAAGCTACGTTTTCAGTGGCTGATTTAATATTTCTTCACACTTCTGCTACTGTTCCGGGACCGAGGCCCAAGATTTGATAATCATGATCGCACATTGCTTGTTCACTCCCGGCGTTGTCGTGTAATCAGTTACTTGCTTCGCCTCAAGTTTTTCTTCTTGCTAGCTTCGATCTTATAAAAAATTAACTGCGAGGCCAGGCCGAAAACTGGTCCCTAAAACTTAAACTTGTATAGGTAGCATCTGCCAAGAGCAGATCTAATAAAAATATAGCGCAGTGATTACTTCATCGAGACAAAAGAAAAAGTAAAATAAACACAGAGCCTGGCCTTATTTTTATAAGCCTGACCTTATTTTATAAGCTTGTAGCAGTATGTTATGAATTTTATTCTGCGAACGCAGATTACCTGGATTGCTTGTTCCAAAGCTCTTGTGCTTTTGCAAAAACTGATCTGCAGGATTTTTTGTGACTTGCATTATTGCTTAATGCTTTGTCAGCATCCGTCGTTGCAATCAGATTCAAAGTATGAGCTGAGCATCTCATATGTGAAGGTAAAGCATAATCGGAATCCATGCTATTAGAAGCGTCTGAAAAAGATTTAAAGCACATTATGAAGATTGAAAATTTTTAAATTTCATTATTTTCAAGACTGGGTTTAGGCCTACTCGCCAAGTTAATATTTCGAAATGATCTAGTAAAACTCAGTTTATAAACAACCTTCTAAAAGAGAGGTCAGCAGAACAATTTGAACTTGCTCATCATCGCACACGGTTGAGTTGGAAGTAGAATCCTGTAGTGAATCACTAGAATTTCCATCATTATTTTCCTTCCCAAACATTCTGTGAAATAAATAACGGTATAGTGCAACTTGCAGAAAATGAAAGTAGCTGTAATCGTGGGAAAAAACGAAAAAATGGGATTATTGGCTCTTCCGCCATTTTGTCTACTTCTTCTCGTTGTGTAATTTTGCAGTATAATTTACACCTCTAAGGACGCGTAATGAAAATCAAAGCAATAAGAAAAGTAAGCCTATAAAATGAAAATTGTGGTCGGAACAAAACGAAATTGGAGCAATAGCAATTATTACAAAACGTGTGAAAACCTTTTCACCAAAATTCAAAGAACGCCGCCAGTTCTTGGACAGAACTTGTTTGATTGACGGCTCGTTTGAGTCGTTTTTAGGGTGTACTGTAAATTTTAAAATTTGATTCATCTTCGCTGCACAAAAAAATACTTACGTAAATGCTTTAACGAAGTTGGATCCATTATCTGTTGTAGTCATAATAACCTTTTCTTCGATTTGAAAATCCCAATGTACGCCATTAATTTCTTTCGCAAGGACGTCGTATGTGTGCCGACCTTTCAATCGCCGGCAAGCCAAAACTGATTTTTTTCTCGCTAGAGTAGCTTCGTCGATCCAATGCACAGTCATTCCGAGATACGATCTGAAATTTAAATAAAGTGACCATTTCCGGTATCTGCAAAACCATAACATTTGCAGTGCAAGTTTGAAACTGGATAAGGTCGTGTACTACTATTTCTGCTTCATGGTTTCAAACAAGAAGCAGTTTGAAAATAGCTTTTATACCGCCCTAGATCTGTCCATGTTTGAAAGAAAAACGTAAACCTAGTGATCTGAAATAAATGCAACGTAGATGAGAAAACAATGAGCAGAATAATCAAACTAGTATAATATTGTTAAGCTAACGGTTTATTATGTGCCAAAAGGTTTACGTATTTTATCCGACTACTTGAAGTAGCCTACCGGTATCGCAAACGTGCTTGGAAACATGATAACCACTACGTTCCTTTCACAGCCATGTACCTGTGTCGGGATGTCCATGCATCAGCAGTTGTCGCCACGGAAACTGTTTTAGCCAATTCTGCCTTTAATTTCATTTTTTCTTCAGTGAACCTAAAAATGAAGTTACAGTGATTCAATAAAGCATTAAACTGATTACTGAACGATAGCACGAGCCGACTAAAGGTCAGAACATCGCCATGGTTGACAAGATAATAAATCAAGTATGTTAAGTTGTATTTTTGTTTAGTTTATGTTTTTGCCTATTTTGCATAAACAAAAAAAGAAACGAAAGCATTAAACCAAGATTAATCAAGTAAATAATTTTAGTTTCACCTTTCTTCGATTCGTCTGTTCAACGTTCGTCTTGACATAACGTGAGCTGACGGCGTGCAAGAAGAAATTAAACTTTGGAAACTTGGTGATCCGATCACTTGAAAAGGCAGCATATTTTCCACAAAGAAGTTCACCAACTGCAAAAATCAATAAACTGAATTAATGCTGTGCAGCAGCTATTGCTTTGTTATACATTTTTTGGCCTAGTCTACCCGGTAATATTGCGCCATGGCTGAATTTCGCTCTTATTTTTAAACCAAATAACTAAGTTTGAGGAATATTATGATTAAAAACTGAAAAAGTTCAACTTAATTGAAAGTGAGATTTCAAGTCTTGCTTCAGAAACCATTAAAAAACTTTACTTAAGCAAGACGTACCGGTAAAACTTTTAAAACAAAATCCAAATTATTTCACTTCGTATATGTGGACCTATAAACGACCGTATAACCCACCTTGCTTTCAAATTTATTTTGACTAAATACAAATCTTCCCGAATGCACAAAAGAACTTTCCAAGGTTGATTGACGAGATTTTTTTGCGGGACCTTCCTTTTCCGAAATCCTTGTTCTTTTTTGCCGATTGCCTTTGACTCCAAGTTCAACGTCTTTCATGAAATTATCGTACTGAGTTTTAGAATGAATTTTCTTGACATGTTGTTTCAAATTGTAAAGAGATTTTTTATTTGCGGATAGCATTTTGGAGTTGGGTCGACAAAGTAGACATAAAAATTCCAAGTTTTTGCCTTTGCTTCTTAAGAATTTAAAATGAGTATGGAGATACGGCCACGGGTTTTCATCTGCAGGTCCATTTTCATTGCTGTCTGTACCGGTATCATGTATTTCTGATTGATTTGAATTATTTTTTTTCTTTTCATTGCCAGGGGAACTTTGATCAATTGAGTTATTTTCATCTTCGGTAATAATGATTGCTGCTTCTTGGCGCCCTTCTTGCGTTTTTTTAGTTGAGTTATTTTCATCTTGGGTAATAATGATTCCTGCTTCTTGGCGCCCTTCCTGCGGTTTTTCAGATTGTTTTTGCTGACGTTCAGTAAAAAATCGATGCATTGTATTTAAATTAGTAACCCTGGTGACACAAAAGCTCTGGTCAGAGGTGTAGCCGGGGTAACAGGAGAGACTAAGAATCAATTTGCTTTTACTATTTTTTGCAGTCTTAAATAATTAAGCAGCCAAAATAAATCAAACTCAGAGTAATTCTCGCATCATAAAAATGAGGTACCGTTACTAAGAGTAAGAACATTTTCACCCTAATTAAAATAACTATCATTGGATACTCAAGCAAACGGTGGGAAACGTAAATGTAAAATTAATTTACGCGGACGCCCCACACGAAAGTTACACCTCGCTATGCGCCTCTAATAGTTGTAAATCACGTTCTTTACTAGGCCTAGCTGTTTCCTGTTTGTTATGCCATATTGCCATTACAGTCTTTACCACTTAATCTCGCATAAAATAAACAACCATTTTTCTATAACTACTTTCGTAGTTCTGAATTTTTTCTAAAATCCCGAGCTAAATTGAGTTTCGAATTTTTTGTGATTTTAATATATTTGATTTTTTCAGGTCACTTGGTGACCTACTATACATACTGAACAAAAATTCATAGTAATTACGCTTTGTCTGCTCACTGGCTATAGGCCTACCGTAGATTAGGCTATTCCACTCCAAAATTGTTTTTTGTGATACTGCAGGGACAGACTCCACACTGACTTTCCAGGCTTCCACCGCAAAGATCAAAGATGGCTTACTGATTTTTTCTTCATTTGTCGAACAGACAATTTGGCCAATTTTTGCTTTTTTTTCACTGAACGAGTCGTATGCGGTGGTGTTAATTAGGGAAAACGACCCAAGATACTCGAAACAAAGAAGTGAGAAATCAAACCAGCGGAGGGCAAGTGAAATGTTCGAATTTTTGATGGCGAGATGCAGCTGTGTTTATGAAGCAGCGACTGTCAATCAGGATTACTGCACGTCTGGCGATGAGAACGATGAAACTTCGCATTACGTTCTCACTTGTATTTCATGCTAATAATTTCAAGCAGAGCGAGTCTAGATTGCGATTTTTTTGGAGTAGCGGCAGCGGCAAGTCAATTATCTTCGCAGAAGCGCTGCTGCGCTGGTCGCTACTCCACTCTAAAAGAAGCGGCGCTGCCGCTTTTCGCTGCTGACTGGAAAAAACAGCGGCGCTGCCGCTACCGCTGCTGAAAAAACAGCGGCGCTAGTAGCGGGCGCTATAAACAGCGCCGCTTGTGCCCACCTCTGAGCGCCACTATAGGGAAAGGATTGAAAAACAGAGCGCCACCTTTTAATCTAATTGAACACTACCTGTAATGCCATTACAGGGAAGGTGTTGAAAATGACGAGCACCGCACACAGAGACGTGTCACCTGATTTTCCGCATTGAATTTTTGATTACTTATCAGTAGCTGAGTTACGGTAGATGTTTTTCCTTTTTCTTTAAAAGTTAAATGTTAACTCTGTTATAGGTTTTTTCTTTTTAGTAATTAAATTTCTCTTCCCAAAATTCTGATCAGCTAGTCAAAAAATATAGCACCATCCTAGTCTAAACTGAACACCACCTCTAAGAGAACGCCACAATAGAAGAGTGGGGTGGTTAAATAGAGCGCTGTGGCCGTGTGGCGCTCAAATAGAGGTTTCACGGTATGTCACGGAAACAACGAGACCAGTACGCTTTTTTGGAACATACAAAAAGATAAAATTGGGATGATCAATGACTCAACTCCGATAAACGTTATTTCCTGTACCGATAAGGTGATGCGTAGAGAAATAGTAGAACTTCATAAATCGCATCGCCACACGTAAAGCTAAAATCAAAACGTTTTAATTGCTTTCTTTGACTAAAAAAAGCAAATTTGTTTGCAAAGGAATTGCTAGGGTTAGCACTGCACAACAAAACAAAGGGAATTAAAAAATGTAAATACATTAAAAAAAAATTAAAAACTAGGCTATAAATATTTTGCACAGTCCGCCGCTTTTATTTTTATGACAGCGGCTTATTTTATCGATCTCAAAGGTTAACTGTTAACGTCATAATTAAGTTTGAAAAAAGCAAAGCTCCCTCCTTCTAGAAAATTAGCCCCGTCCCTCGCATTACAAAAAATTACACTGCAAATATAGTAGGCTACATTTTTTTGAGTGACTGTCTGCAAAGTCAGTGCAGATAGTAGAGTATACTATAATATAATGATGGATGGGCCTATAGTTTTGAGTTTGTTGCTATTGTTTACTACAAACGACACTTTAGACAACTACTCTACCTCGCCTCGTCTCCAAACGTACTGCAAAATGTTTTTTCCATACCGAAAGCTCAGATCAGTGATTCTCAATCTTTTCTGAGCCGCGGCCCCTTGCCTGTACCTCTAAAAGACCGTTGCCCATATAGTGTGTAATTTAAAAGTCTCGTTCTGTTATAACTTATTAATGATTCCTACCATCGTGGCTCCCAGGAGAACACTATTAGCCTGTTTCCATGTCCAAAATTCGTGGGCTTTTAGCCCGCGGACTTTGTTCTAGTCAGGTGGATTCAAGCTTTATAGGGGCTAATTTTAGCAAAATCGTGGGCTTTCTGGGACGCAAGTAAAGAAATGGTCTTAATAAGCAAGGGCCTTTGGAAAAAGTGGGCTGAAAATGCCCACTTTGAACTCGGCCCAGGCTTAGAAAGCCCACGTTTTGACTGGACATGGAAACAGGTTGTATGTGCTCTGTGGTCCCTTTGGGAGGCCAAGGGCAACAGTTCAGAACCCCTGGCACAGATGCTACCAATCGCTGGTTTGCCTTTTTTATGTAAGATGCTCATTTTGACATTTACAAGCCGCAAGTTAAATTTTTGCTGTAAAAAGATTACACTTTTTTTGTTCCCCCCACACCACAAACAAAATTTTGAAGAAAACATCTTTGGAATGAAGCTCTTTCCTGGGTTTCAATTTCGATGGTAGGCCTAGCAAGTTTCAAATAGATTCATGCAGAGGTATTACTGTAGAAATAAACGCGTAAATTAGGCCCCCCCCAGGGCCCACCCTGAAAAAAGTGGGGGGCAGGGCCCCCCGGTTCCGCCACCTATGACTCAGTCTGTGATGGCAAAAAACTTTCTCTTTTTTATTGATAAATTATACAGATATGAAATAGCTCTCTTTGTTTTCAAACTTCACATGAAACAACTCCCCTTAGCCTTTTTTGATATTTTTTTGGTAAGAAATACTCTCAATCGGCTCCAGAAACAATAGCAGAGTAATGTCTACAACATGCAGAATACTATGAGCCAACAGTCCATAAGTTATATAGAGCCGAAAATCTGGAGCGAAATATCTTCATCTATCAGAAAATGTAAAACTTTAAGCTCTTTCAAATCAAAATTATTGGTGTATATTTTAAACTTGAACTGGCATTCAAAGATAGTCTCTTATTTCTCTTTTTTGGAAGCACAAGTATATGAAAATATGTAATCATTAGTAATTGTGGGCTATGTACCTTTGACGATATAGCAGGCCTACATAAATCTTTGATCAGCAGTTTTGCTCAAGCAACATTTACACTCTTTTGCTCAAGTTTGGTACATATATTATTAGTTTCTTCAGTTTTTTATTTTAGTTTTTAATTCGTCATATTGGTGTTTATAACAAGATGCAACGACCAGGCAATATTCACATTAAAAAACAGTGGGTTATTCCTTGTATATTCAATAATATAATTATTCATGCATGTTATAACGTAACCGTTTTGTCGTTGTTTCCTTTTTCTGCATATTGTCTTCAATGTAACTTTACATTGTCCGACCAGAAATAGAAGAATGAATGAATGAAGTACTGTTAGTACCAGAGGTGGGCATTTTTTAAAAATTGGTTGAAGCGCAGCGCAACAAAGCGCAAAAGTTCTGTTAAGTCATGAAACGCAACGCAACTAGCGCAACCTAATTTTTAAATTGACTGAAGCGCAACGCAACTTTCGCAATCAATTATTTTTTCGCATTAAAGCGCAACGCAACTTCCGCAATCAATAATTTTTTTGCATTAAAGCGCAACGCAACTTCCGCAATGAAGTTTATACAAAAGAAAAAGCGCAACGCAACTTTCGCAATGAAAAATTTAATAAAGCGCAACGAGTAGATGTATGAGCAATGCAATTTTTTCTTGAGTTATTTTTATAGGTGCTTTTAACAGCACGCAGTTGGCTACAACGCGACAACGATTTTAATGCAAGTGACTGTAACAGGATTTTGCGTGGTCAATGAACAGGAAAATTAAATAAGAAGCAAAAAAAGATGCGTTGCTGATGATTGCTTTCTTCATCTTCATCCTCTTATCACGAGAGAGCGAAGGAGGCGCTGTTTAGGACGAATCCAGACTCGCTTAGGAGTTGCCTTTGTTTCCGAGTTTTCCGGTTGAATTTTGCTTCTGACTTATTGAATTTGCCGCTTGCCAGATTTCACCAAGCAGAGATAATCAACGTGAAGCATCTTATCCAAGGACGCAACAACGAGACTAGGTTGGGAGTTGAACCTTCAACCTTGCGATCATGGTCGTCGTAAAAACTACGCTCCAAACCACTGTGCCACGTTGCATTGTCGCGTGCCGTTAAAAGCACCTCATCGCGGTAAATCATAATTTGCATATGCGGCGAAGTTCTCCACAACAACAAGTAAATACGATTTATTCAACACTCAATGATCTCTTTAAGCACTTGCAATTATTTTAAAAAGCAAAAGACTTTAGTGTACCACATTTCTGATGAGCTGAAAATTTCTGCTACAAAAAATTGACCTATAAGCTATTGTACGCATCAAGAAACAAACTGCTATTCTATTAAAAACAGTTACAAAAAACTGCTTACTCCAGCACATTGGGCTTTAATTAATCCGACAAAGCGCAACGCAGTATTTCAACTTCCGACAGTGCGCAACGCAACAAAGCGCAAGCAACCAGATTCTTTTCAGTTCGCAGCGCAATAATGCGCACACTATTATATATTTTTTCAGTTCGCAACGCAATAAAACGCAAGAAGGATTTATTTTCCTTGAAGCACAGCGCAACTTCCGCAATGGCTAAAAATAATTTGTTAAAGCGCTTCGCAACTTCCGCACGCGCGGAAGTTGCGCAACTAGCGCTTTGCGCTTCATATTGCGGAATACCCACCTCTGGTTAGTACACTGTCACGTGTTTAATCGAGTGATATATTTTGAGTTTGTGGTCCTGTGTTAAACCCGTCTTACTTGCGTAATTTGAGCTTGTTCTTTGATATGTTGTAATGGGAGATTTTAACGTCGATAACAATAAATATAAATTATTGCCAAAATACAGCATTTTGCTAATTCTATCACAAGCATTGGTAGTGAACAATTAATAGCTGTTTCTACAAGGATTATTTCTACCCATAAATCTAGGCCTATTATTGATCATATATATGTAAATAGACAGCAACTTACTAGTTGCAGTGCTGCAGTTTTGCCATATTGGAATCTACGACCATTTACCAACATTTCTACATCTAAAAATGAAAACAGCAAAAAAACATCACACTCGTCCTTTAATTTGACACATTACACAGGACAAAGTTCCAAAATATGTAAATGATCAAGAAGTTGAGTTGCAAGAACTTGCAAACTTAAATATTTATTCATTTGATCAACTAATCACTAAAATGGCAGTGATAGCTGATCTTCATTTTCCCAAAACCAAACAGTCAAGAAAACAATACAACACTTCAAAGAAGCCTAGGATCTCCAACGCGATATTAAAATCTATTAAAACCCAAAACAAGCTTTTTCGAAAATTCCTGAAATACAAAAGTGATAAATCTTATGAAATTTACAAAGGTTATAGAAATGTGGTGACTCACACTAAAAAGGCAGCAAAAGTAATGTATTATCAGAAATTGATTGAAAATAGCAGGGCACCTTCTGATACTTTGACAGCAGTAAATAATATTATAAGAAGAACAAAGCAGAAATCTAGTCTGCCCAACTCTTTGCAAGTAAATAACCGAAATTTAAATGATCTCTTCACCATATGTCATGAAATAATTGCAACATTGGACATAAATTGGCCGCAGACACTCAAACTACTAGACAACACAACTCAACCATGTTTTTTGGTCAAACAATATCAAACTCATTCTGTTTAAATCCTACTGATGAATACGAAATCATGGGCATAATCAACGATCTTAATGCTAACAAATCACCGGGTCATGATGAACTTCCAATACTTTTAATTAAAGAGTCAAAATTATGCTATTTGCAGCTATTTAACCAAAACTATAAATAAATGTTTACTAAATGGCCATTATTCTGACATACTAAAATTGCCAAAGTAACGCCTATTTTTAAAAGGGGACAAAGAAATAACCCCTACAACTACAGGCCAATCTCCGTGTTATCACCTTTCAACACAATTTTTGAACTAGTAATTAAAAATCGCTTGTTAAAATTTTGGTAAAAGTATAACATATTTTCTCCTACTCAGTTTAGATTTAGAAAGGGGTATTCCACTAATTTAGCAATAACCCAGCTATATGATCATTTGCTTCATAAACAAGACTCTGGAAAAACAGTATGCGCAATATTTCTTGACCTGGCTAAGGCTTTTAATACGGTTGCTCATGATATTTCACTTTCTAAATTAGAACATTACCATGTTAGAGGATTGCCGCTAAAATTATTTCAATCATATCTTACTAACAGAATGCAGTTTGTGCAAGGGGAAAATTGCTGTTCCAGCAAGTTATGCATCGATATAGGTGTACCACAGGGCAGTGTCTTAGGACCAGTCTTATTTTTAGCCTATATTAATGATATTAATATGTGCTCAAACTTCCACAGTACCCTATATGCAGACGATAGTGTGTTAACGATGGCCAATCATGACATCAGAAAGCTTGAACATTCCGTAAATGAAGAATTCCTCAGAATCAGTGATTGGTTAAAAAACAACAGATGATCATTAAACAGTTGTAAAACCAGTTACAATTTATTCAATGGAAAAGCTCACAAACAACCCTATACTATTAGCTTTGATGGTAAACCATCAGCCTAGCGCAAGTTGACAGCGTGAGATATTTAGGAGTAATCCTAGACAATAAGTTAGATTGTTTGAAACATATATCTTATTTAACAGGCAAATTGTCTTCCTCTGCTGGGATAGTAAGCAAATTAAAACACTTCATTCCTCTGAAATCACTTGCAATGGTTTATTACAGCATAGTTAAGAGCTACCTGCATTATGCAGTGACCAGCTGGAGTAACGCAGCTTGAAAATGCTTAAGGAAATTGTAGGAAAAGCAAAACGACAGAATAAGAGTCATAACTAACAAACCGCGTTTCAAAACTAAATTAATTCCACTATATGATCAGCTAAACTTGTTTTAAATCAAAAATATTTATGTATAAATTTCACTTTGAAAAACTTCCATACTATTTCTAAAACTACTTTTGTAAATCTCTTAGTGTACATTCTCACTATACTCGCTCTTCTAATAACTTATATTTCTCGCCAAGATCAAATCTCCAAATGACAGAATCATCTTTAATAATAACTCGACCCAAAATATGGAACTCATTACCACCAACAATACGAAATAATCTTACCAAAGGTCTAAATTCATTTAGAAACTCCCTTAAAGCATTCCTTTCAGGTGAACAGAATAAACAACTAAATCTTTAGCAAAACAATAAATGTGAGAGATGTTTCTGCACAAATGATCGAAAAGTATTCTACTGTGTACGAGCTCATCAGCAAACATACTTTATTGACAAAACTTTATTTCAAGTTAAACACATACACATCAAAATTAGAGATACAATAAGATTGATTACTATAATACTACTATCACAAATTTTATTACATATGAACATGTTCGTGTATTATGCATTACAATAACAACAAAATGTGTCTGTCACCATGTTAATATTTGTGTACTTGTACAATGACTTTTAAGCTTTTACTCAACGTGCTATGCTGCTATATAGACATATATTACTACCAGTAGGCAATGCTTTACATAATTTGTTTATTACCAATTGCAAAATATGATCAGTAAGGCTGCTGACTCGAATGATCAGTGGTGTTTTATTAACATCCTATGGTTTAGCAACCAAAATAAACACGAGCAGACGTAGACTCGATGACCGCTGGGTTTATACCAGCACAAGGTCCTTCACACCGCTCGTTGGACTGCTTGTGATGGCTGCTGATGTGTTTCCCTTTTTGCATTGTACGTTAAATTTTTTGTTTGCAACTTTGCATGTGTTGATAACAAATATGCCTCATTTGTATGTCCAGTGAACAATAAATAAATAACACTGGTCAACACACAAATTTTTGCCGAAGATATTTCAACGGTTTCAAGGTAGATCAGGTGCGCTGATTCCGAAAATGGCCTTATTTTTGCTGAATTTGCTCTAGTTTTCGAGATAAATGCATTTTTTATGAAAATATTGCTTACGTAGAGAAACAGCATTGCTGTCCGTTTATGCCTGTTTTAAGCAATGCTGTTGGCTTCAATTCTCTTTGCTTAGTGCCGTGAAAAAAAGAATACACTCATTGATAAAACTGGTGGCAAATAGTGTGTAATCTTGACAAGAATTTTCTTCTATTTTTGAAGATTTGAGATTTCAAAACGTCGTTATACCATTACAACACCAGCCATATTGACGTTTTGTTGTTTTTCATTCTGACTTTTAAGGTTTGCATATCGCATTTTTAAAACATCTGTTTATGCCATTTTCCATGCAATAGCAGAGTCATGTCACATGCTGTCAATAAATCCTGAGTATGATGCAAGTATAGAAAATATTTAAGGCAGCAATGAAAATTTTATGAAATACATGTCTTCAGTAGATATCACTTGCGAGAAACAGATTGCGAAATAATACAAGGCTCAAACTTCGCCTTATCAAGCTTCAGTTACTCATAATAACAAACTGCGCCCCAATGGCGGATCCAGGAGAAGGGCAGTGGGGGCGATAGCAGCCTAAAACAATAGCTTTTCCCTAAATTTTCTGGAAAATTCAATAAATTTCAAGCGATGGATCAATTTTTGGGAGCTCGCCCTCTTAAAACGAGTGTCTGGATCCACCCTGCTGCGCAATGCTAATAAACTTGACAAATCTTTGCAGATGACAAGCATGCCAGGTTATTTTAAGCGAGGGAATTATTAAGGAGGAAAAGACATGCATGGTGGAGGTGGCAAAAAGGATAAAGATGGGAAAATTGTAATGAATGAGAAAGATCGAGGAAAATTATGGAAGGAACATATGGAAAAAATCTTGAATGTGGAAAATGAATGAGGTCAGATGGCAGAAGCAGATATGGTTGAAGGACCAGTTGAAGGAGTAACTTATGAGGAGGTGATGAAGGCTATGAACAAGATGAAATTGGGAAAAGCAGCTGGACCTTCAAAAGTAAATATGGACATGATAATATCGAGTGTAAAATTCGTTGTTATAATAAAGAAGCTTTGCCAGAGAATACTGGATGGTGGAGATGTGTCAGAGGAATAGAAAACGAGTGTTGTTGTTCCAATCTTTAAAGAAAAGGTGTGATGGATTGTGGAGCATGTAGAAAAGTAAAGTTGTTGGAGCACGCAATGAAAACTGTGGAGAGAAATTTGGAGAACAGAATATGAGGATTGGTTGCGATAGATGATATGCAATTTGGCTGTATGTCTGGGACAGGCACAACTCCTGCGTTGTTTATTTTGCGAAGGATACGAGAGAAATTCTGTGGAAAAAAGAAAAAACTGTGCATGCGTTTTGTAGACTTGGAAAAAGCATTTGATAGGGTCCGTAGAAAAGTGGCGGAATGGGCACTAAGAAAGAAAGGATTGCCGGAAGCGTTGGTGCAAGCAGTGATGAGCTTACATGAGGGTTAAAGACGAAAGTCAGAGGTGGCAGGGTTGTTGGAGGAATTTGGGGTGAGTGCTGGACTGTTGGTGCGCATCAAGGGTCTGTGCTATCACCACTAATATTTGCTATTGTGGTTGATGTTGTGACGAAAGATGCATGAAAAAGATCATAATTATTGAATGAGATTTTGTGCGCTGATAAGCAAAAATATGGAAGATTTATGGGCAAGGTTCCAAAGGTGGAGAAGTGCAGTGGAAGGCGAAGGATTAAAAGTAAATATTGGTAAGACTAAAATGATGGTGAGCGATGCAGAAAATGCAATTGCACTCAGCAAAATGAAGCCTCGTAGAATATGCGGAAAAAAGGTTGTGTCTAACGCAGTGTGTTGCACACCGAGGAATAAATGAATGCATCGGGGATGCACCAAAATGAAGAAGGTAACCTGCAGTTTTGCTCGCCATTTTATTTATGGAAAGCGCAAAGATCTTGGAGAAGGCAAGAAAGAACCAGTGGAGGTATTTTGCGATGAAATAGCTTTCTAAAGCTTATGACCATTGGTTCTTTATCACGAAACAAAATCTTTTTGTCAGCACAAAGAGCTCTTATCTGTAACATATTTTGCCGTTATTTATGAATTAGTGTAAAGGATATATCTCAAAAACTAGAGCCAATTCAGCAAAAAGAAGGCCATTTTCGGAATCAGCGCACCTGATATACCCTAAAACCGTTGAAATATCTGGGGCAAATAGAAAAAAAAAATTTTTTTGTTGAGCTGTGCGATTAAGGAATAAATACCGTAAGTATTTTATTAAGTAATGTTTTTGAAAATTAGGTAATAGCTACACATATCGTTTTGTCGCTATTACCAGATTTTCCATCATGGCTTTTGTTTCGTATTTGTGTTAGTTTGATCGTTAGTCGTTACACTTGTCACGAAACCGTCGTAACATATAATTTTAAAGTTTGGTCCTCGGTAGAAACTAACCGCTCCGGCGGAGCGCCAAAGCCTTCACTACAGAATGCAACACTCAGCCTTGCACTGAAGATAACTTTATTAGGCTGTCTTGATCTTGAGTATAGTTGCATCACTATCAATATAAACTGCAGCAATTCAATCTGCACCAACTCTGTAGCAAAATTTCACCGAGGAAGTCCACGTTAACATAAAATCTCTTGAATAAAAACTTTTAAAATCTTACAAAACATAAATGCTGCGTAACTTGCAAAACCAAAAGAAAACTTTTTGTTTGTTTGTTTGTTATGTGCGTGAATAAAAACAACAAAGGCGCATTAACAGCATACGTTTTTTTGCGCCTGGACTCATATTAGTGAGGAAATGTTAATACAGTAGTAATACGAGACATCAGTAGTAATAAATAATTGAGAGGAAAACTCAAACTATAAAATGAAAAGGAGCATCTGCAGCGACATCAGGCGCCTGGTAGTGCTGCAGAGACTCGCCAAAAGGAAAAATTAGGAAAAATATTTTGAAGTCTCGCATTAAAAACGGAAATTGTCGATATCTACATTATAACGACATAAACTGTTGTAAAAAGAATCATCAAAATACCAAAAAGAAAAAAAAAAACTTTCGTTGTTAAACCCGTTACACTGAAGACAAAATTTTTCGTGAACAAAAAGCGCTTGCGAAATCATTAGGACAATTTAAATAACCTTCTGGCAAGATTTTATGAAAAGGCAAACACAATCAAAAGCATTCTTATTAGAGAGAAGAGTTTGGAGATCAAATTTTAAGCCTATACTTTCTACATAATTTTTCATAACAGTTCGGTAGAGAGAGTAAATTGGACATTGAAACAAACAATGTGGAACAGATTCCGGGACTTGACAAACAGTGCATAAACCAGTTTGGTGACTTCCAATTCGATGTAAGTGATGTTTTAGCCGACAATGTCCAGTTTGGAGCCGAAAAATGAGATTATTTTGATGGTTTGATTTTGTATGAATGCGAGGAAATAGCCATTTATATTGACCGCCCGTAGTAGAATGTATGTATTTGTGGTTCCATTTTTCCAAACAGTGATCACGAATAGTTGATTTGACTTCCGAATGAGATAATTTGGTCGCGATTTCTGTTGTTTGAACACCAGTTTCAGCCACAAGGTTGTTCGATCTAAAGACAGATTTTGTTAAGCAATCAGCGGTTTCATTCCCTAAGATTCCACTGTGACTAGGGACCCAAAGAAAGTGAATTGTCAAATTAGAAACAGTTAAATAATGATGTAAAAGCAAAATTTTTGATAGTATATAGTGCTTACCAAAAGTCCTGGATTGGATCGCCTGTAAAACAGAACAAGAATCCGTTACAATTAAATTATTTTGGTGTCTGTTTATCGCTATCCACCGCATTGCCGTCAGAACAGCGTAAAGCTCAGCAGTAAAGATAGAAAATGAATTATTGATGGCTACTGATTTTTTGGTGCCGGTTTCTGGGACGAAAAGAGCTGAGCTTGTCCCAAGATGGCTTTTAGATCCATCAGTAAACAGTAGAGTAAAATCATGATAATCAGTGTTTACAATTTCTAAGAAAACAGCATTAATTAATGATGAAATATCGTTTTTCCTGTAATTAAATAAAATATCATAATTAACAATTGGTTTATTGATCAACCAGGGAGGTGTATCTGGAACAAAATGCTTATCAGTTATAATCTCGGAGCTTTTAAAGAAATTCTTAGTTCGCATATTAAAAGAATTGAAGTTTGTGCGGTTTTCTAGCCATCTTTCCTGCCAACTGTCAAGTATAACAGGTGAGGTGGGGTGGTCTGTAAAAGTAGAAAGGTGGGCTCTATAATATAAGCATAGTTGATAAAACCTAATTTTCAGGGGCATTTCGTTGCAGTAGTGTTGTAAGCAATCGATTGGTGTGCTTCGCAGAGCACCAGCACATATTCGCAGACATTCGTGTTGGATAGTTTCGATTTGTTTTAGGGTGAAATCTGAGCAATTGAAATGTATTTCCGTTCCATATTCAATTATTGGTCGGATCAACGCCCTGTAAAGAGATAAGAGGGTGTCCTTCGACATCCCCCAGTTTGATCCCTTTAGCATACGCAGAATGTTTATGCGTTTGGAACACTTCTCCTGAATATATCTTGCATGAGCAGAATAAAGCCCGTTTTCCTGAAAAACAATACCTAGATATTTAAATTGTTTTTCCAGTGCCAAAGCTTGATCGTAAATTACAAGTGATATATTTTTGTTTTTTCGTGAAAAGTATTGCAGCCGACTTTTTGACTGATATCTTCAATCCATTTGTCTCACACCAGGCCTCAACCTTGTTTAATGATGCTTGGGTGAGTTTATTGCGATGTGGTATGTCAGTACCCACTTCCCACAAGCATAAGTCATCAGCGAACAAAGCAGCTGACGAGTTGAAGCAGGTAGGCAAATCGTTGATCATGATCGCGAATAACAAAGGACTCAACACGCTACCTTGAGGTACGCCATTTTGTAAAACTTTGACTTGTGATGGCGTTGAGGAAACTCGTACCTGAAAGGTACGATTTGATAAGAAAGCTTTCAAGAAGTTAAACATGAAGCCTTGAACTCCACATTTTAGCAGTTTTAGTAGTAATGTATTTGTGTGTACCATGTCAAAGGCCTTTTCGATGTCAAGGAACACTGCAAGCACCGATCTTTGATTAGCTAATGCTTTGTATATTGTATCATGTAAATGTAAAAGGTGATCAGTTGGTCTCCTGCGTTCGCGAAACCCAGACTGATGCTTATTTAAAATATGTTTTTTTCCAGATACCACCGGAGTCGCGTTGCAACCATTCTTTCCATTAACTTGCATATATGACTAGTCAGAGATATTGGTCTGTAGGATTGTGGCGAGTTGACGGGTTTATTAGGTTTGTGCAGTGGTATAACAGTAGAGTGAGTCCACTCCGGTGGAATTTCACCTGTAAACCATATTCTGTTAAATAAAAGTAATAGAATTTGCAAAGAGTAAACAGGCATGTGTTTCAGCATTTCGCAATGTAGTTTGTCACGGGCAACTGCGCAATTTTTAGAATTTGCTAAAGCATCTTCCAGCTCAGTCATGTTGAAAGGAGCGTTAAACTCCATTTTCTGATAACTACAGTTTATTATTTGTTGGTGTAACTGAGAAGAAACTGATTGAAAGTTTCTTTTGAGACCGTTTGAAAAATTTTCATTGCTACTGATTTCCTGAAACTGATTTGCCAACATATTTGCTTTATGTCGGTCACTGGTACTTGTAATACCGTTTTGTTGCAGAGATGGAAAATGCGATGAGTTTTGTTGCCTGTTAAATCTTCGAACGGTCGACCACACCTGGCCGAGTTTAGTGTTCGAAGAAATAGAGGAACAGTAATTTTGCCAGCAAGATTTTTTTCCTCATTTAAGATTTTCTTTGCTTTAGCTCTTACTCGCTTAAAAATCAAAATATCAGTAGGATTTCGTGTTTTTAGCATGCGTTTTAATGCATGTTTTTTGTTGTTAATTGCAACTTGACATGCTTTATTCCACCACGGAACAGAGAACTTACTATGTGGTTTGGTAGTGGGAATAGTTCTTTCTGCAATAGAAAATATGGTTGAGGTAAACCTGTAATAAAAAAGTTGAGTATCTGTCGAAAATAAATTCATAGTTATTTCAGCATTGCATAAGTGATAGAAAGATATCCAGTCAGCTCGATTTAAAGACCAGCGTGGAGACCAATGTGATGGTAGTGGGTCTGCAACTGAGTTTATTTTGACTAAAATCAGACAGTGATCGCTGTTTAAAAAATCACCATTAACCTCTACGTAACACTTGTGAGAAATCGCTGGAGAACACAGAGTTAGGTCAATTAGAGAGTAATTGATGCCTGCTGGACTTAAAGACATATGAGTTGGTTGATCGGTGTTCATGACAGAGTAATCATTTTGTTCAATATAATCAAGCAGTCCATAACCATTTTGGTTTGCAAATCCTGCATCCCACATTTTGTGGTGAGCGTTGAAGTCACCGCAAATAGTGACATGGCGAAAATTTGCAATAAACTGCAGAACGTTATTGTCAATAGGGTTAGCTGGAGGGTTGTATACATTTAAAATAACAATACCACTTACTTTAATAGCCATGGATTCCATGTCGTTATGAGAATTTGGGACAGCTATTTCAGAGAAAAATATGTTTTGCTTAATGCATATGCAAATACCTCCTCCTTTTTTACCATTTGATCGATCTTTTCTAGTGCATTTGTACCCTGGTAAAAAAAGAACGTTATTTTTGTTCAAGTAAGTTTCCTGCAAACATAAAATATCTGGTAAGTTTGATAAGTTGGCCAAATAGGATTTCAGCTCTGGAATTTTGTTCTGAATAGATCTGCAATTCCACTGTAAAATCTGAAGGGCAGCCATTAAATCATTGATTTAAGCTGCTCTATGTCAATGGGAATCCCCGTTCGTTTTCCTGCCGATTCTGTAATGATTTCATAAATATTAACATCTTTGTCGGCTTTTGTAGCCATGATTGTTCTATTAATAACTTCAGTTAAGAATGCAATAAAATAAATTGGATTACCGAACATAAAATTGTTGCAAAAGTCAATATCATCCATTGACTGTGTTTGTATTTCACAATTTTGTTGAGCAGTTTCAACGGATTTGTTCACACTTTGTGACTGGTTTTTACTTGCACCGAATTTTGGAGCAATGTCATTTGATGACAAAGGTGCGTTGTTATTGCGAACAGAGTTGTAACGATAAACGTTGCTGTTAGAATATTGTATGCTGTCACCGCTGCCTCGCGCTTTGTACTACTTAGCAGCTTCAGCATACGTGAGCTTTTTATCTGTTTGAACCTCTTTTTGATATCTAGGACATTTTTTGCTGGCGGCACTATGGTTGCCGTTGCAGTTCACGCATTTCGCAATGGTGATTTGGCAATTTTCGATTTTGTGATCGCCGCCACACTTGGAGCAGCGTTCTTTGCCCCTGCAGTTTGTCGAAGTGTGGCCAAAGCGATTGCACTTGAAGCATCGCAATGGCTTTGGAACATACTGTTTTACTGGAAAGTTTAAATAACCAATGCGAACAAATGGCGGTAAAACATCGTTATGGAACTGCAATAACACAGTTTTGGTGTCATTGAAGACCGACTTGCCGTTAAGAACGGATTTTATTTGAAATCGTTTGACATACTTGACATGGTGTTCTTTCAAGCATATTAGCAGTTCGTTATTCGGAATGTCCAAAGGAACATTATATATCACTCCTTTGGCACAAGGGGGTGTTACTAAAGAAGATTTTATCGGAAACGAGATATTGTTATCTGAGAGGCAATCAAGGTTAAGTAAAGTTTTGACTTGATTGCTGGTTTTACAGTTAATGATTAAATTACCGTTACGAATAGGTTTACATGATTCGTATTGGCCAATTGATTTTCGCAAACATCTATCGATAGTGATAGGGTTGATAGAAGATAGAGGCCTATTATTCGAACTAGCCAACACTATCGGTTGTAGCTGTGTTGCAGCAGCTTTTTTCACTGACTTGGCATTAGATTGATCGTCACTGGAACTGTTGCTGGTATTTTTACGCGATTTTCGCTTTAAATTTTTCTTATTAGTAACGAGTGTAAAACTCTCATCACCTGTTTGCTCGCTCGATGACGAAGACATCGCTGAGTGGGGTTTAGCACCCAGCGAAGATATACCGGCACCGGTATATCAAAGAAGCAATGAAAATCAGCTTCTCTTTCCTTAGTAATGTTTACTACCTGCAAATTAATTTAAAAATTCCTATGTCTTAACTTCAAAAAGTAAATAGTCTTAAAAATTTACTTTGTCAGAAACTAGTTTTTTCGAAGCTACTCGGAGCTCGAAAAACACTTCCAAAAACTGATTTACATTATTATTATTATTATTATTATTATGGGCTTTTAGAGGCGCTTTACAACAACGTAAGTTTTTTAGCGCCTGGACTAAAGTAAAAATAATGATTGGTAGAAATTAGATTGTAGGCTGCAACAAGTTCTACAACGCCATAAGTTGAGTGAAGAGTGCCAAGTCAAAAGCAAATGACAATAGATGACTGACCACAGCAGACAGAGCCCTAATGGCTAAATTGGGTGAAGCTGTGCCAGCCGCCAAGTTTCAACTCACCCCTCCCCCCCAACCAGTCCCGGCACTCTCCACCTAAATTTACACATTTAAACAAAAACATCATAAATAGTACGGTTCAAACAACTATAACAATACAGTAAAACAAGAAAAAAAGGCTCTTTTCGAGAACAGCTGCCGCTCCCCACCGACCGCGAGCCGGAAACAGCAAAACGCCCAACGCCGAAGTCACCCAGACGGAATCTGCAGCTTTCCGCCCGAGCAGAATCCAGCGATCCAACGCCCCCACCCCCGACACCGGGCACGAGGTCGCGACGAATACGAACCACAACCATCCCCTAATAGTACCTCCCATGAAGCATATTGTACTAAGAATAGAAAGAGATTAAATTTCTCGTTGAGACGATTTAGTAAAATTAAGTAAAGGTGTTACAGCTTCAACACAAAAAATAGATGGAAAACTGAAGTTGACATTTAAAGATTGTAACCGTGTTTGCAAAATTGAACGAGGTAATAAGTACTTAGTACAGATAAAGATAAAGTGGTGAACGTCTTCTGGAATGGAGCAGGTTGAACAGAGTCCGGTTGGATGGAGTCCGATACGATGCATATGTTTGTTAAGTCTACAGTGACCAGTTTGTAGTCTAAAAATTTGAGAGGAATTTAAGATATTTAAATTTCGAACTGATGGGAAGCATTGCTTGTATTGAAAACCGGTAGAAATGGATTCATAGTGTTTCTGCCAAAGTGAAATACAGTAATTATTTATCATCAATTTTGTATCTGGAAGAGGAAGTTCCAAGTTAGCTTCACTCCGAGTAATTGTCGATGGATCCAGGTGGTGGGATTCCATACGTCCGGGAGCGATTCTGGCGAGAGTATCAGCAATTTCATTTCCTTTAATTCCACAGTGAGCTGGTACCCATAAATATACAACCTCGACACCGATAGAGTCTAAAAAATAATGCAACATTTTAATTTTTTCCACTAAGGGATGCCTGTAGTTGGTTTCATGGTTATGAATAGCTGTAATTGAACTTAAACTGTCGGAGATAATTATATTCTTAGCATACCGTGTTTTTGAAATCCAGATTAGTGCTGTTGTAATAGCGTAAAGCTCCGCAGTACATTCTGGAGTGTCGTTCAAATCCTAGCGTGAAGTGAGGTGTCAAAAACAAAAAGGCAATAATTACTAAGAAGCACACAAGTCACACAATTGAACTGGCTGACAACGATTTAAGTTGCGTAATACAGCAGCATGTGACGTGGATTATTGACTTACGAAGCAACCAGTAAAATGCACGAAGTATGATCGAATCCCGATCGAGCCCCAACCAGCCAAAATAAGATTGATCGAAATTTGCGGCATAAGAGCGCATAAGAATCTTTACAGCGCTTCGGGATATTTGAAGTTAATATGCCGGTGCTGGAACAACACTGTAGGCCTACATGAAATAAATCAGTACAGTACTATAGTCATTTGGTGTGTGAATTAATTGCAACGCGTGACTAGAGGCATGACAAAATTCCGAACTTTCGTTTTTTATCGCAGGTTTTGTTTACACTTACTTTGATATGCTAGAATCTTCTAGAAAGTTCTTTCCTTGAATATTTTTTTATCTTGTCTATGACGTCATAATCGATATTTTGCGATCTATGGTGTTGTTTACTACAATGTTTACTGCTGTGTTATAAGACTCATAATTACGTAACAATGTGGAACTTTCTGGAATCGTAAATTTTCTTCAAATAGGAGCGAAAATTTGATATTGTATTCAGATGAGCATTAGATGTGTTTAGAGTAAATCTGTGTAAACAGTTGGTTGGTGGTACAGAACTTGAAGATAGCCAGAAGCAGAGGTTTCATATTTCCCGAAGCTTTTCGTCTGACACTTGTCAAGGGAATCGTCAGAATAAAGAATGTAGAGTTGAGACCGCTTATAAAAGCGCGAGAGAGAAAAGAGAAGTCGTTTCTGATTGGACGAAAAGTGTCGACCAATCTGTGTGTGTAGCTGCCATTCGTATTTTGTGGATTATTTTGAGTGAGTGTTAGCAGAGATTTTAGAGTGATCTGCATTTCTCTGGGAGGATTTTCTGAGTTACTTAATATATACTTTCGTTATATATAAAGGGTGGCTTGTTTGTTTTGAAAGTGGTAGATTACAAGATTTCCAAAGACCATTGGATATAATACTGATACCTCAAGTCGTTCTCTGGGATAGATGACGTTTCTGTTCTCAGAATTAAAGGTTGAATCTCGAGCCAAGTTTCAATATCGCGACATACATTATGGTAAATTCATTATGTATCTTTTGGTCTTTATTCTTTGCAATGTTTGTAAAGTTTAAACTTTGCGTTAAGCAAGATGTAATGTTTTATTATTTACATTAATGAATAAATATGTGATTAAGATATTGAATACCAGGCCTATTCATGTACTAATCCGGCACGCCAAGGACTTTATTTTCCCACACCTGGCCCGCTCACTAGAGAAGTTGCCCGCCCCTGGCCTACGAAATGATCCGTTATGATGCTTATAAAAAGTGACCATTCCGTATGAATATACTTGTGTGTATTTTTTTGAGAAATAACAACTAACTTCACAATTATTGATCACATCACGTCATCACCACAAAATTTTCCGGTGTTTGTGAAGAATTCGGGCTGCTGCTGTGTGCGCAGACGTCATTTTGGTACAGCCTAAATGAAAATCAAGTTTAGAGCGACCAGCGTCTGATCGGAATAGCGCTGCGCTTTTCCATGAAACGCACGTTTCTGTTTCATTTCACCACATGACAATTAATGCTTGGCCCGTACCATAAACCTTCCCATTGACTATGTGTGATGACACTGTTACTGCAAATGTTCATCAAGTTAAAACCGCGTCGCTTTTTTGTAACTGGCCAACGACAAGAAAAGAGGAGTTGACTTTGTGACGCAGCAAAACGTAATCTTAATAGGCTATGTGTGTGTGTGTATGTGTGTGTGTGTATGTGTGTGAGTGTGAGTGTGTGTGTGTGTGTGTGTGTGTGTGTTTATTAACCTCATGTCCACCTCCACAGAACTAGTGACAGAACAAGCATAAAAAGAAAAAAAAAAGGAAAGCAAAAAAATCTTAAATGGTATACAGCATAAAAACTAAGGTATTTCTGACGTAAGCGAGTTGCAATGACATGGCTACCGGCTCACGGGAACCATAAATATGTCCTGTCCCATCTTATTCCATGGGGCGTTTTCCATGAAACAACCTTTCTTGGGCAAGTCTGGGAATATTGTTTCAGATCCATTGACCTTTATTTGTTGCCAGCACTTCAATGTGTGTTGGTAGGAAAAAACTGTTAATAGTTATTGTGTTCATCAGTTGCGATGTTGAAGTATTTGCGGTTCCATAGTTCTGAACACATTTTTAACGTTTTCCTTACAAACACTGAAGATTGAGGTTTTGGGAAAATTTTTTGTGAATCATGAAAGTATTAGCAACTAGTTGTATGCTTTTGTAAGGTCAAAAGCAAGAATTAGACTTATGTTGCCCCTATAACGATGAGCTGCTGAATCTCCCGCATCAATGCTGTCGTTATGGCCGACAGCGACAAGAGAAATAACACGCTGACAGCAACCTGTAGTAAAACTTTTTTACAGAACGGAAAGAAACTTTATCACTTTTTCAACAGTGCAAGTTTCAAATTGCGCTGACTCATTGAGAATCAGCAAACCACACATTCTTAACCATGACCCTAATGCAGAAACCTGTGGCCACACTGCGACTTGCGTTGTGGTTATATTGACAGTAATTGCACTTTTATTGGACTGCCATCGATTGACTCAATCTAACTTTATCTCTGCATTCAACCATAGTACATCGCTTATTACAATGATGTAGTGAACACGAACCATCACAATAAGCAGGAAGGTGCAACCGGATCTAAGCTCTGCGTAATACCAACGTAGGACAATGACGTAGATACATTTTTTTTACAAAAGAATACAAATGATGATAAAATTAAACATGACTCCAAATCACGTAATACACTTGATGCTTCAAGCATGCTATCAATAATGTAACAATATCGGTCATCCGTCTGACCCTTAATACGAGTTGCCAGTAAGAAACATTAAAGAAAAATTGACGAATACATGTTACGGTTTTTGAAAAGCTAATGGTACTGTTTGTGACTAAAATATTCAAGCATCGTCATGCAGGCGCTACAGCATCTTAACGTAGACATTAACAAGCATTAACATAGTGGTTCTCACGCTAAAGCAACTGCAGTCGTTCTAAAATGCGATAGGTTGCAGTCAAGGGTATATTCATTAATTTTCTGAGTGGGATGCGTCAAGAACTTTTTCCACAAAAAAATAAACGAAATTTCTAGAAGAGTCTGAGTGCTAAACGCTCATGCATTCTGAGGGGGGCACGTAGGAGTAGGAGCCCCTGCGTACGCCACAAGAGTAGTAACATGTCCTTCTGTAGTTGTGTGTAGGACCTACACAATTTAAAAGCACAACATAAATGTGGGTGCAAAGTTGCTTGTCCTGCAGCCATACAGAAGAAGTATAATTTATACAAAAAAATTAAATAAAACACACTTCAATTACATTAACACCAATTAAAACATAGTTTAATGGAATGGAATTTTTCCTGCATACTGTAATGATAGTTCTACGCACATTGCACAAGTATCCATACGTAATCACAGCGAACTGAAGCGACTTTTTTGGCAAATGATTCTGAAAAGCGTTTAAAAGCCGAAAAAACTACGCTTTACTCTAGTAGTATAGCCCATAACTTTGCGAACAAACACAGTTACCCGCCCACAGTTTGTGATTCCAAGAGCCGAAAGTTTGGGGAGTTTAACATCAAAGAGTTTTATCACCGATATAAATAAAAAAATGATTATGATAAGAATTGACTTTTGTAGACTCATAAAACTTGAGCTAGGCTTAGTATCGGTAATCAACTGAACTAGGGCAGCAAACTGAATTATGCCGTTATCCAGGCCTGAAGACAGTAATATTTTACTTGTCAATCACCAACTGCTTTGATGACACCTGAAACGTTTGAATACTTAGAATAATTTTTATAATAAATGAGTTGCTTAACGATTAGGAATGCATTTTCATCGGTTACAGTTCCATATACGAGTATGTTTGTCGTGTTATTACTCTGTGCTACAAAACTTTGAAGTTTCAAAATGTTACATAAGCAAAATATAAACGATATCGCAGTGATGGTTCGATAACTTAGAACAAAATGAATAATTACTGAGCGAACGCATTCAAAAATAGAATCCATGAGGTTAGCACACTCATATTCAACACCTTTCTGACAGTTAATTTTCAAAATATGTCAAAAAATGCGTTACCACGCTACCGCAACCATTTATTCATTCAGACATCAAGCCTAAATCACCAAGCACTTTGGTCAGAATTACATCTGAAACAGCATCAAAAACAAATTGAACGTTGGACGTGTCCGTCGCGCACGTGAAATGAGTGTATATCATCTTTTCCGGTTGGTGATTGAGGTTTTCAAACTGCACTTGAATGAACGTTGCTGCTTGATCAAACGTGTTGTCGCCCTGGTAATCTGGAAAGCACAACGACAAGGGACTATTTTCGATTTTCTTTCGGAAAAGATCAGTTTTGTTGAGGAACAAAATCATGGATGTTTTTCGGAACCAAGGATTGTTGCAAATTTTTTTAAAGAGATTCATACTTTCCTGCATTCGATTCGTTTCTTCGTCTTCCATTAACTTTAGGTCGTAGGCTGACAATGCAACACAGAATATGATTGATGTGACATCTTCAAAGCAGTGAATCCACTTTTTTCGTTCTGTTCTTTGTCCTCCAACATCAATAAGTTGAAATTCAAGGTTCTTGTAGTTGAATGTGGTTTCTATAATTCCTGTTGTTTTAATTCTTGATCGTAAAACGTCTTGTTCAGTTGGAATATAATTTTCCTCACACAATCTATCCAGCTGATCCAGGTAATATTCGGCTGAGTCATTGAGTTGATATTCTCGAGCGTGTCCAAAACACTTTTTTACTCCAGCGTCTGCCCAAAGTCGTTTCAAAGCTTCACCAACTTTTCCGTATAAATCAAAATCATCCATTCTTTGTCCAACCTGCTGGACGACGTTGGTGTCGCTTTTCCTCTCCTCATCAGCAAATTGAATTTGCAAAGTTGGCATGGCTTTGACAATGGCTAGTATTGACTGTATTACATTGGCGTAAACAACATTTCTAAAAGCATCACGTTCCTGGTCTGTGTATCCATTCTGATATAAAATCTTCATTTGTTTTGCGATTGTACTCTTTCCAGATTCTCCAGCGCCCAAAAGCAGCAATTTCACCCGATTTTCAGAGTGTTTTGCATCTTGCTTTATGGTACGATCAATCTCTTTCGAACGAGCAAAAGCCTCGCCATTCGGCGACGATGCAGCACAACCCATGGCTAAAAATGTCGCAAACACGAATTCTACTGATTTCCGACAAAATTATATTGTAACAAAAGATTAATAGCAATAGTTCAGTTTTTGTTCTGCATCATAAAATTTTGCGTTAAATTATAATCAGAATTGCTCTCTGCTAACTAACATTCGCAAATTCCACGTAGGATAAAGCATTGTGCATAGGTTGTATAGTACAGGAGCTTATGAATGGGTTAATAATGTTCGTCAAACCACACATTATAATACCTGAATAAATAGATGTCATCATACCTGATGTACTGTATCATACTATCAATACGTCATGAAAAGCGGAAGAAAGTGATGTGGCCGCAATGTTAAAAAATTTTGGTTAGGCATAGATAAAAACAGGGTTGATATATCGTATAAAGCAGAGTTTCCCAAACTGGGGTTCGCGACGACCGCACAGGGGGTCCGTGACAATGTTGCGAAAATGTAAAAAAATAAAACTTCAGTGCGCACACAGACCCAATAAATTGCTGCAGTGATTGATAATCTTATAATATTTTTTTTTTGTTCTTTCCATGCACTTTAACTCAGTGATTCTTGAAAGGATAATGCAAATTTTCAAAATAAAAAAGAAGTAATTTCTTTCAAATCAAATCAAATCTTCATTACACTCGCGGTATTACGCCGAAGCTTGTAACGAGTGGCGGGGCCCATCTCCGCGGCTTAGCGCCTGGGCTACACAGTTCCGAAGAAACGTCGCAGCGGTGGCGAGCCGTTGGCGACACTGTGCCGATTTGATCGGTCCGGGAATCGAACCCCAGACCCAGGCACGCCAAAAGGGGGGCAGAAGGGGTCATCGCCCGGGGGCCCGGAGACACAGAGGGGCTCTGGGTTCAGAATTGTCAAAATAGAATGCAAAACTACGGCCTACGGACGCCACTAGTGTGTTTAGGGGGTGCAATTGTGCTATGCACCCCCCCCTTTTGACTCTGCTTTTTAGTAGAAAATAACAAAACCAATGGTGCCAAGTGACTGAAATATGCCATACCCTTTTAATGGTTTCCGTAGCTTATGGCCAGGGGCGGATCAAGGGGGGTAGGATGAGGGGTATGCATCCTCCCACCAGCCATTTTCAAACATGTTTTTGATGTATACAATTTTTCCATAATTTTGATCCTCTTTGATAGCAATAAGCCTTACGCCTTAAGCACGCATAATTGAAAATGTGCGAACAAAATGCGTCATATTTGACGAAGCACTCAATATAAGGGTCAAAAAATTCGAACAAAATTTGCCTGAAATTATTCAAAAAGCACTAAAATAATCATTACTGCGTAAATTTTCAAAATTTTTCCGGAGGAGCATGCCCCCTTTTGTTTTTCTCAATCAGCTTCAAATTTGTTCTGCCGAAAAAAAATACGCTTGAAAAAAATGTGGAAATTATGACCCCCTCCTTTTAAAGTTTCTAGCTTTGCCACAGGCGATAATGTTTTTTTGATTTCGGGCCGAAATTTGAACATCTGTGGACGCTATGACCTTTTCTTTTGCTTATCACTTGATTTTGGAGCACCACTGACCAAGGGGCCCAAACGAAATTTTTGCCCCTCGGCCCGAAATTTCTCTAGGCGCCCCTGCCCAGACTTCCCGCACCGAAAGCGTGCGCTTAGCAACTGAGCTAACGGCTGGTCAAGTAATTTCTTTGGCAAACGTTATTGTGTGGGGCTGCATACTCTGAAAACTTTTATTGTGCATCACTATAACCACAGTGCTTTCTATGGTGTCATAGCTATAATAATTTGGCCTAGCAGAACAGCAGTTGTTTCTCTTCTACTTCTCGTTTGAAAAAAACGAAAATATTTGAGTGGAAATAAAAGTCGGTAGTCGGCTTTATTAAAAGACATTCAGAGTGGCATTATCAAATAAAATTGGTGATGGGATGTGTGATTAGGTCGTCCAGAAATCATAGAAGATTTGATGTGTGTGAACTCTCACAAACTACGCCAAACTTTGGTCTATATACGATGAGAAAAACTAACCACAAATACGAAGCCAAGAGCGTGACATCATAAAAAGATGAACCGCAGCATTCGCTTTAACCATAAACTCGAAGCTATTGGGTCTCTTCTAAATTCTCTTGTTTCGGAAACAATTTATAGTCCAGTTTAGTTACAAATAGGCGAGCTTAGCTGCAGTAGTAAGGCTAATTTAGAGGCGAAAAGGCATTAAGATGCCTTCAAAGAAACGAAGCTACAAAGAAGCTATTCTGAACTTTGGTTTTAGCTTACAAGTGTTATTGAAAATTCTATTGAAAAGCCACAGTGTGTGATATGTTGTAAAGTTCCTACTCAGAAAAGTATGAAACCAAGCAAATTGAAGCTGCTTTTTGAGTCTTGTCCTGGTAAACTAACATGAAAATCATTTCACCGCTTTAGGCGAAAATCAGAGCATTTGAAAAATCGCCGAATTGATTCTGGGGAAATGTGGGCAAAACAAAACAAATCAGTAAGGGAGGCATCATGTTATCGCATTGCTCAGGCAAAAAAATAAAAATCCTCGCACGATTGGCTTGTAACTAGTAAAGGCCTGCCTCAATGAAGTAACTACAAACTACCCTTGTACCGGGAAAAGGAAAAACTATTATTGTGGCCGCTTTTCAAAAAAGGGAAAATTGAGGTAGCCTACATCAAAATTTTTTGGGGGTAACAACATAAAAAAGGCTCTTAACTGCAGTGTCATGATTAAAGTTGGATTATGATATTCTTGCCTTTGTTGTTTATGCTGTTCTGATAGCCTTTTGCAATGACAAATTATGAACAAACATGTGTAGAACAGAGATGATAAACTAAACTAGACTGGAGAGACGCCGATGCAAGCTTTAACGGCCTCTACTTTGCATCCTGTTCGTAGGCTAGAGCTAAATTATTTTTGTGTTGCATTAATTATGCTTCTACGGTAGTAGAGAAGAAATATTAACCCAACTTAAGAGTGGGGTCCGCGGTAAACCTGATTCGCAAAAATGGGTCGGTGTCACAAAAAAGTACGGGAAACACTAGTATAAAGCATTACTTTTTGACTGGGTTTACACTGACTCCTGAAGTTGTTGCTAGGGGTGTAAAAGTCTATCAAAGATGAAAGAGTACACAATACATGCATAGGTAGGCCTATGACATGTAAAACAGTGAAACGCAAGAAGGCAAAAATATGTATACAAAACAAGGGCTGCAGTATTGGGATTACACTATAAGCAACAAATTTTTGTTTATCTCTTTTTTTGAGTGTTTCTTTATGTTTTGGGGGTCGCTGATGCCGATTTTGGGGTTAGTTTTCGCGTAGTGTCAACGGTTTTGAAAATATTTGCAACAAATTGAAGTTCCTGATATACGAAATAATCATACAACTGTAGTATTTTAGTATTAAGTGTAGTTTACAGTACTTTTCAATCTTGTGTTTTATCATCTACGACATTTTGTTATTGTTTTTATCACTCTCTAAATGGTGTTGAAGATGTAAATTAGCAAATTGTCATTCACTCTCACGTAATTCGACACAATTTTGGCAGGCTTCTAATGCACATGTCTGAACTGGTCCAGTGCCAGGACAGCCAGCAGGATAGAGTAGGTGTATAATTCTACGCGGATCGTTGAATCTGGTAGCAATTGTTCGTAGTTTAACTGTTTCATATATTGCAAGTTAGTCCTACTACAGTGAAGTTGCTCAGTTTAGAAATACGCTACATTTTATTCGATTTTGAAGATTAAATCTAGTGCTATTGGTATTTCAAAATCTTCTGCAAATGTGAGTCTAAAACGACCCTGCAAAATTAGTTCTGACTGTTTCTGCTACGTTTGTGACTACAGCATCAATCCACGGCAAATGAAGCACAAAATAATACCAGAAACAAAATTCTTCATAGCCTATGAGACATATTTTGGCATGAAGATGGGTGACCAAGATAAATCTTAGGCCCCACATTTTTGCTGTGGAAGTTGCAGATCCACATTAGAAGAATGGATGCGCGGAAGTCGTAAATGTACGTATGCTGTTCGCGATTCTCCGAATCTGGAGAGAACCCACCAATCATCATGATAACTGCTATTTCTGCATGGTCGACATTTCCAAATACAAAAAAAACAAAGGATAGGAAAAAGATTGTTTATCCAAGTATACCTTCATCCATTGCGTCTGTCAACCATGGCGCAGAAATGCCTATTCCTCAACCTCCAACAACGCATGCTATATCATCAACCTCATCGGAAGATGACGATGCTGATTTTGAGGTTGACACTAATTGTTCCAGCAAAGATCTTCATTTTCCGAATCAAGATGAATTAGATGACTTATCTAGAGACTTAGGTCTTACAAAAGCTAAAACAGAGATGCTTTCTTCCGCCTCAAAAAGTGGAATTTGCATGCATCCAAGCCAAGAAAACGGCATGTGACCTTTGCAAAGTTCTATACAGTGTCCACGGATTTGGATCACCCTTCACTTTGTTACTGTACTGACATACAGGGCTTGTTTCAGAATATTGGAATTGTGTACTCAGCTTCGGATTGGCGTTTATTCATTGACAGTTCTAAGCAAAGTTTGAAAGCTGTCCTTCTATATAATGGTAATGTGTATCCATCAATTCCAATAGCACATTCTGTTCGGATGAAGAAAGATCGTGAGCCCGTAAAAATTTTACTTGAATTAATTCGATACAATAATCATATTTGGGACGTTTGTGGAGATTTCAAAACGACAGCATTTCTTTTGGGGTTGCAAGGAGGTTATACGAAACATTCTTGTTTTCTTTGTGGGATAGCAGAGCGGATGAGCAGCACTACGTGGTCAAAAACTGGCCACCTCGCGAAGATCTCACACCGGACTTCCACAACGTTTTAAACTCACCTCTTATAGAAGGGAGCAAAATTTTACTTCCTCCATTGCATATTAAACTCGGACTGGCCTAACAGTTTGTGAAGAGCTTGAAACCGACAAGCCGAGCGTTTCGCTATATTAGCAGATGTTCCCATGCATATCTGAGGCAAAAGTCAAAGAAGGTATATTTGTGGGGCCACAAATAAGAAGAATGTTGGCATCTGAAGAGCTGCAGGGACAAATGTCTGATTTGGAAAGAAATGCTTGGCAAGCTTTCAGCATGATTGTGAAAGGATTTCTAGGAAAACATCGAAGAGACGACTATGCAATGTTGGTGTCAAATTTGATTAAAACTTATGAAAAGCTCGGTTGCCGCATGTCGTTAAAGTTGCATTTTTTGCATTCTCACTTGGATTTCTTTCGATACAACTTGGGAAACGTGAGTAAAGAGCATGGTGAAAGGTTTCTCCAAGATATCCAAGTAATGGAAAAGCGCTATCAAGGGAGGTGGGACGAAGCCATGATGGGAGACTACGTATGGAATTTGGTGCGGAAATGCAACAGCACATACCAGCGAAAAAGTTATTCAAATGTCCATTTTTAATAAATGACATTGCAGTGCTTTTGAATTGCCTATTGGTGAGTTTTTTAAAGTTTATGTGTAATATTTCGAATTATATAGCCATGAGTTTTGTATTACACAAACTTGAAATCGTAAATTGATATAACTTTAAATAGAGGCAAAACCATTGACAGTACGAAATTTTCAATATTATTTTCGAAATCAGCGCCCCAAAAAAACATGAAAAAACATTATGGTCGTATGATAAACACATTTCTCAAAAAGTTTTGTAGTCCAGTGAATTATTCAATTTATAGGGTGTGGGGTAAAACCGATTAAAAAACACTGGTATAAGTTAGTGCTTATAAAATTATTAAATTTAAGCCAAATTACTATTCTAAGTAGCCTTTTCAGTTAATTTATTCAGCAATGACGTAACGAGAAATTTCAAAAAGGGGGTGGCATAGTTACCACATTTTTTCAAGCGTATTTTTTTTGGCAGGACTAATTCAAAGCTGATTGAGAAACAAGAAAGTCTCTAGGGAGTCCGGGGGCATGTCCCCCGAAAAAAATTTGAAAATGTGCATGCTGTAACGGCTATTTTAGTGCTTTTTGATTAATTTTCACGCAAATTTTGTTTAAATTTGTTTGACCCTTATTCTGAGCGCATCGCCGAATATGATGCATTTTGTTCGCACATTTTCGATTATTATTTTTTTAGTTGCACATTTATCCTCCTATCACGAAAAAGCGATCAATGCGCTGTACGAGCTCGCTTAGGCGTTGCCGGCCATCTGTCTACCACACCAAGATGGGGGAATCCCGTTAAGTGCCTTTCCCAACGGCAAAACAAGTAAACTCGCCGGCTTGTTCACCACACTGTCCCTTTAATGCTGAGCGTCAGGCAGGGAAGCTGTGAATACCAATTTTACAGTCATTGGTTTCAACCGACTTGGAATCAAACCCAAGTCTACAACTCCCGAGGCGGACGCTCTTACCACTCGGCCATCTGAACTGTTAATGCGTGCTTAAGGCGTACCAGTAAGGCTTATCGCCACCTTAGAGGTTCGAAATTATGGAAAAATTGTATTTATCAAACACATGTTTGAAACTGGCTTGTAAGAGGATGCATACAGCTCAGATGGCCGAGTGGTAAGAGCGTCGGCCTCGGGAGCTGTAGACTTGGGTTTGATTCCAAGTCGGGTCAAACCAATGACTTTAAATTGGTATTCACAGCTTCCCTGCCTGACGCTCAGCATTAAAGGGACAGTGTGGTGAACAAGCCGGCAAGTTTACTTGTTGTGCCGTTGGGAAAGGCACTAACGGGATTCCCCCATCTTGGTGTGGTAGACAGATGGCTGGCAACTCCTAAGCGAGCTCGTATAGCGCATTGATCGCTTTCTCACGATAGGAGGATAAATATGCCATAAAATACAAAAAAAATATACCCCTCATCCTACTCCCCTGGATCCGCTTCTGGCCATAAGCTACAGAAACCATTAAAAGAGTCTGGCATATTTCAGTCACTTGGTACCATTAATTTTCTTCTTTTTTACTAAAAGGCGGGGCCATGGCACAATGGCCCCCCTCCTATACACGCTCTTGTTATTCAGCATGCAAGTTGCAACGCAGATCAGTATGTAGAGAGTGTAAAACAACGAGACGAACCACTTAGAATGGCATGCTTAATTAATATATCTTACAACCTATTATAATTTAGTGATTCAGTTGGAGTTCTAAAAATGAAGCGGTTTGGATGGGTTTGCAGTTCATAATCAGGTACAGTTCAATAATGTTGCAAGAAGCTTCTTGCTTGCGATGCTTTCATATATTTTAGTTTTTTAAACAACAACGGTAAGTTACTGAATTGATTAGATCAAGAAGAACAATACACTGCATAAATCTTAGAATCTCTAGCTCTTCCTCAAGACCTTTATTTTACATCATTTGGTTTGAATGAAGTTTACCAAAAAGACAATATAAGCGTCTTTCAGTTTGACTTCCTGCTCTCATCAAAACGCTTTGTCAGCTCATTCGCGCACTATGCGTCAACTGACTTTCAGTTCTGTAAATACAAATGAAGTAATTTCAAAAATAGCCTGAACGATAAGTTTTAACTGATCAGCGAAATACCGCAGTGACTGGTTTAATGATAAGAGAGAAATAAATAAACGTCGCATTAATTGATCCTAAAAGCGTTAAGAAGTCCAAGCCTCCCTCTTTAAATTGTTAACTGCGCGTATTAGTTCATTTCCTAGCTACTCCCTTAAAAATTATGAATCCGCTTCTGACTAATCATGACATGCTTAGTTAAAAAAGGATACCAATAGTAAGGTAGCCTACTTTGCCGTTATGTTTGCTACAACAATGAAGCTGTGAAAAATAGGACCTGAACCAAGATACAACTTTATGAAGCACTCCCATCCATCATGTTTTTAAAACTCTGAGTACCCAAGCAACATTACAGTAGATCTTGGTCTAAGAGGTTTTGCGGGTATTTTGCACTTTTCGTCAAAATGCCGGTTGTAAAATAGTATTGTGTGCTCAAGCTAATTTTTTGTGCGGGATCGTAGCCTTGCATTAATACCGGTATGACCAGGCAACTAAACTAATCAAAGTGAAGGAACTTTTACGACCGAAACAATGTTTAGCATCTGCTGTTTTACACTTTTCGTGGCTGATAAGAGGTCGTGCCTTGTGACCATATAACCCTGACAAACGCCACGTTTTTTGAGGTGGAGGCACAAGCAATGCGATCGCCATATCCGTCATTTTTTCGCTGGCGAATCCGCAACGAAAAAGAATTTTTTTTTCAAGGAATTTTGGGATATAATAACTACAAGCAGACAACTAACCTGTGGAGGTGTGCAAAAAATAACAGTTCGTTAAAAAGCAACAGATAATTTCCTTATCGGCTAGTAACAGTTAACGCTTAAGAAGTAACTGTTATTAACAGGTCACTATGACGCAAGAACTCTGCCGTTTTCAAGAAAAACACAACGTGGCCAAATTTTGGTTTTTTTTCTTACTGCATAAATTTGATGTTCATTATGCGTAAAAATCAAATTTCTATGGCAGGTAGGTTTTGAGATATTAGCGCAATAAAATGGATTATCTATCTTTGCTACTAGTTAACTCTTAATTTATCCGTTATTCTTGTATCTGCCTGTGCAGTTCACTTGCTTTTTTGTTTTCTCTTATTTCTCGTATCTGCTACTAGCGAGCGAAAGTGCTGTTTTTGCTTAACGAATAAAAAGTTACAACTTTAGGTGCAGCGACCATGCTAATTTTTTTTAAACGCTTTCGTCCTGTATTTTCATCTTGAGCATGTTTAACGTATATCGTTTTGTCCCTGTTTCCCTATTGTTAACCCAGCTGTTTTTTGTGTTGATGATGGCGTTATTTTATGGTTAAAATAAAAAAATCCTACTACTACTACTACTACTAACAGTTAAAAGCAACAGATAAATATTTCAAAGTAGCAGTTAGTGACAGCTATTCAAAAATTAACAGTAAAGCACATCTCTACTAACCTGCTTTGGCAAAACTGTGACCTGAAAAATTGCTCACATCAATTACAATGATAGTATGTGTAGCGCTGAAACGGTGTCTAAAGGTCTGCAAAGATGCCTACTGACTTTTCATAATTGTCCTGTAGGCTATACGGTAATATCTTCTGTGGCATAAAAATTAGCATCATTTTTTGCTTGATTTAAGCACAGCCAAAGTTTTGACAGTTTGAGTGAGAATTTTTCATAAATACTGTAATAGGTGCCGGTAGGTCTTAAATTTTTTTCGTTTACCGAAACGGATAAAATTCTTGTGCAACAAAAGTCGGGTCTTAAATGTATGTGTTGAAACAAATTTGCTAACTTTATCGTCTAAAACCAATTGGTGTCTTCAGACCATGACAGTAATATGAGTCACCATGTAGGCTCGACAGAAAATCACTTTCAAGTTACAAGCTGTAAAAATGTTCAGTAGGATTGTGAACTGTAGATAAAGCGGTGCAAAATGCTTGTGCACAACCACGACGACATAATTGTCAGGATACACTTCATCTAACATGATCATCAATAGCTCGCGACAGAATCAATCGGAAGCGATTAAAGGATTTACTTGATACACTAACTAAAATTGAAGCCCCACCCTTTCATATTTATCAAACAATTATTGTATACAATCGAAGACATACTGGAGTAGGCCAAGGCGTGGGGCTGAAGCGCTTTCTTTACACATGTCAGCTTCAGTAAAGTAAAAATAACCGATGCTTATGCTCATTGCGACCCTTACAGCCTTGACATAGCTGCTACTCCTTCCTTCTCTTTAGCTCCGTTTTTGCGTTGTAGGGTAACAGCGTTGCCACTCTCAGAGTAAAAAAAAATTGAACTGTTTCGAGCTGAAGATTCTGCGCAACGTTTCTGTGGCTTCGCTTTGAACTGCAGTAGGTAAGCTTACAGCGTAATTCAGAAGCCTAATAGCTTAGGCTACACCATGCCTATTATGCAAATGCTATAAGAATTTTTGAATTTTGCCCCCCTCCTTAGCAACATCCTACTTGAGCTCTGGTATAAAATACCTTTTTTGGGATAGGTCATTTGGTCAAAGACACATTTTCTATTCCATGGCTACTCAACTGGCGTCCCGCGGTCCTAATTCGGACCTTCTAAATGCTGAAGCTGGACCCTAATAAAGTTTTAGCATATCGAATATTTTCCAAATGAAAACATAAAGCTTTATCAGGCAACACATCTTTCAGCTCGGAAGAAGCATCGCAGCGGTGGAAAGTCCCTGGCGACATTTAGCTTAAGTGGTTCCAAAAGCCCACGAGCTTTCTGCATCACAATTAAATTTTCAAAGTCATAATAACTTGTTTGGATTATGACATCAACAAATGATTATGAATTAAAAAATTGATCATGATGCAACAAGCCGGTCGGCCTTTGGAACCACATGCAGACAGGGTAAATAAATCAAAATCAAATCTTCATTATACTCGCCGTATTGCGCCGAAGCGTGCAACAAGCGGCGGGGCCCATCTCCGCTGCCTAGCGCCTGGGCTACACAGCTGCGAAGAAACGTCACAGCGGTGGCAAGCCGTTGGCGACACCGTGCCGGTTTGACCGGATCGGGAATCGAACCCAGACCTCCCGCACCGATAGTGTGCGCTTGACAACTGAGCTAACCAGCCGGTTGTGAAGAGGGTAACTATACCAGCCGGTTGCCAGAGTGATTAAAGGCATTACTATTGGCGCGGGAGGATTAGAGTTCAATTTCTAGGCCAACCAAATTGGAAAGACTAACTATACCCGCGCCGATAGCAATGCTTTTAATCACTCAGGCAACCGGCTGGTATAGTTTTTTTTTGCCGAAATCAAGCCAGCTATAAATTTTTTTCTGGACCTTTGCAAATAATGAACTCTTCCAATTGGACCGATCCTGATTATAGTTGAGTAGCCCTGCTCTATTCCATCATCAACGATTTAAGCTGCTCATTTCAAAGTTGTTGTTGCAGTAGGTATAATTGTTGCCTGACTGCCCAACACATGCCCCAATTTTGTCGTATAAAACTATTTGGTCGGTTACAGTCATCAAGTTTATGGTTATAGCTTATCGAAAATCCGGGGCTGCGTCTTAAACATTACCCAGTACGCCACTTATGGCAAAAACCGCCCAAGAGACATTTCTAAATATTATAAAATAACTTTACTGGCTTAACGTAAACAGTTAAGTAGCAAATAAACTGAATCTATTTTAAAAATTCTATATTCCTTAGCTGATTATAACCACTAAACTTTTGGACGTGTATCTGCAGCTGGCTTGCTTATGCTTACCTTATCAATTTATGTTTTATTACAACATCACAACTTCCGCATGCTTTTCCCGCTCTACAGTCAGTATATGTAATTGTGTATAGCGCAGCTGCAGCGGATTTCTACAACTACTATTTGCGTCATACACCGCAGTCGGGTGCTTATCCACTAACAACACTGCAGGTATCTATTCGATTTTTTAAAATGCTAAGACTATAATAAGTCGCCTGCGTATAGACGTGAGCTGTCTCTACAATTACCAAGTGTTGGAAATAGAGCAAATAATAGAACAACAATTTGAAGCTTGAGGAATACGAGACAACTTTTATAATAAACCTAAACGCTGAAAGCGTCATTTCCTTAACAAACTTCAATGGCTTTACCTACCACAAGCTGCAGCTTAATTTAACACACATCAATTTCCTTTAGCATGTGGCGTCAGAATGAGCAATTACCAACTTTTGGCGAGCAGATATTACGGATCCCATCATCATCTGTGAGAAGTTGATGTCGCAAATAGGCAAAAATAAAAATACCTTTTTCTTCTGTTCCTTAAAAGCAAAAAAGTGCAAAGTTGTCGTATTTTTGAATATTCTTAGCCATTTCCTTTTTGCGCTTTTTAAGGCAATTTTACTTAAGGATTTAAGAAGAAAATTTATTAAGAAGAAAAATCAACAAGTTGACGCTGCAAATCCACCTTGTCGAATTCCAATTTTATGTTTTCGACTCCATACAGTAGGCCTATGCAAAACGTTATCGGTTCATCAACTACCTACATTGGCGGATCCGAGGGGTGGACTAAAGTGGTCCAACCTCCCCCATAATAATTTTTAGTAACGCACGTTAGCAGGCTACATAGTTGCTTCGATACTTCACAGGCGCACAAAACTGCAAGATACAGAGTTTTCAATCGTTAGCCTCCTATCCCTAAAAAGTTCTAGATCTGGCTTGGGTTTTTTTTCATTTTTTTTTTTATTTTCAAGACCACAAAAGCACACGACAACAACACATAGTAACAGCAATGGTCAAGAAATAGGCAGAAGCAGCAAAACGATATACGTTATAACATGCACTGCAAAATAATCATGGAGCCCAAGATAAAAAGAATTTGCATGGCTGCTACACCTGAATAAAGAAAGAATACAGTTAAAAATAAAATAAATAAATAAATAAACAATTGCACACTGGTAGCAAATGAGAAGGAGCACCATACAACAACAACAACCCCACTTCGTCAATAAATTCCCAACTAGGCCTACTGTTGGTATTACCTCTGAATGACAAATTTTAGTAGAGTTTGTAAACTCATGAAATAAAATCATGATTTTGCACAGAAAACGCATTTGACCGTTTGTGCGTATATTGTGACGTACAAAAACGTCAGCTCAGTTTTTGTGCAGAATTTGATGAAACAACATCCGCACGCCAAAAATTTTTGTCCCGTCCAGTTTCGCGCACAGAACATCACAGTTGTGTTGCGAATTCGTAAAATGCGGATGTAAAAGCAGATGCGGATAGGCCTGCCGAATGTTCATCGACACTTACAACGTTGAGAATTTTCTATCGAAATCAAATCGGCTACTTCCCAGAAAAACTTAAAGTTACGTATATCACAGTTTGTATAGCCAAGTTTTGGGATATTAGTAGCGTAATTTTTCTCTACCACATTTCCGTTTTCATTTTTAATAGCAAGGTGTTTTTTGCAAGTTTGTCACCCATAGTTAATAAGTGAGCTCTCACATATAAAACACAGTGTAAACAGAAGTTCACAAGCACTAAACGTGATTTTAATGGATCATTAATGAAAGCTAATTGAGTCCGTTATTGCCATACTCCAAAAATAAAACCATTTCATAAATTTTTTTTCGTCAATGACGATGAACTGTCGCTCAATCATGATTCGATAATTTCCGCTAAACTTAGATTTGTAAAATCATAAAATTTATTGTATTTTACAGTAGGTACAGTACTTCTAATAATAGCCAATTTAATTGAAATTAGCTCATAGGTACCTTTTAGATTACCGATTAGTTAATGTTGAACTTTTATTTTTATAATAAATAGTATTTCAATAACGCTCAAATCTAACTGGCTAAGACTTCCGTTAAAAACTGACATAACACTGGACTACAAAATTTTTTGAGAAATGTGTTTATCATAAGACCATAATGTTTTTTCATGTTTTTTGGGGGCGCTGATTTCGAAAATAATATTGAAAATTTCGTACTGTCAATGGTTTTGCCTCTATTTGAAGTTATATCAATTTACGATTTCAAGTTTGTGTAATACAAAACTCATGGCTATATAATTCGAAACATTACACATAAACTTTAAAAAACTCACAAATAAGCAATTCAAAAGCACTGCAATGTCATGTATTAAAAATGGACATTTGAATAACTTTTTCGCTGGTATGTGGTGTTGCATTTCCGCACCAAATTCCATACGTAGTCTCCCATCATGGCTTCGTCCCACCTCCCTTGATAGCGCTTTTCCATCACTTGGATATCTTGGAGAAACCTTTCACCATGCTCTTTACTCACGTTTTCCAAGTTGTATCGAAAGAAATCCAAGTGAGAATGCAAAAAATGCAACTTTAAGGACATGCGGCAACCGAGCTTCTCATAAGTTTTAATCAAATTTGACACCAACATGGCATAGTCGTCTCTTCGATGTTTTCCTAGAAATCCTTTCACAATCATGCTGAAAGCTTGCCAAGCATTTCTTTCCAAATCAGACATTTGTCCCTGCAGCTCTTCAGATGCCAACATTCTTCTTATTTGTGGCCCCACAAATATACCTTCTTTGACTTTTGCCTCAGATATGCTTGGGAACATCTGCTAATATAGCGAAACGCTCGGCTTGTCGGTTTCAAGCTCTTCACAAACTGTTAGGCCAGTCCGAGTTTAATATGCAATGGAGGAAGTAAAATTTTGCTCCCTTCTATAAGAGATGAGTTTAAAACGTTGTGGAAGTCCGGTGTGAGATCTTCGCGAGGTGGCCAGTTTTTGACCACGTAGTGCTGCTCATCCGCTCTGCTATCCCACAAAGAAAACAAGAATGTTTCGCATAACCTCCTTGCAACCCCAAAAGAAATGCTGTCGTGTTGAAATCTCCACAAACGTCCCAAATATGATTATTGTATCGAATTAATTCAAGTAAAATTTTTACGGGCTCACGATCTTTCTTCATCCGAACAGAATGTGCTATTGGAATTGATGGATACACATTACCATTATATAGAAGGACAGCTTTCAAACTTTGCTTAGAACTGTCAATGAATAAACGCCAATCCGAAGCTGAGTACACAATTCCAATATTCTGAAACAAGCCCTGTATGTCAGTACAGTAACAAAGTGAAGGGTGATCCAAATCCGTGGACACTGTATAGAACTTTGCAAAGGTCACATGCCGTTTTCTTGGCTTGGATGCATGAAGAAGCAAGCAAATTCCACTCCTTGAGGCGGGAAGAAAGCATCTCTGTTTTAGCTTTTGTAAGACCTAAGTCTCTAGATAAGTCATCTAATTCATCTTGATTCGGAAAATGAGGATCTTTGCTGGAACAATTAGTGTCAACCTCAAAATCAGCATCGTCATCTTCCGATGAGGTTGATGATATAGCATGCGTTGTTGGAGGTTGAGGAATAGGCAATTCTGCGCCATGGTTGACAGACGCAATGGATGAAGGTATACTTGGACGAACAATCTTTTTCCTATCCTTTGTTTTTTTGTATTTGAAAATGTCGACCATGCAGAAATAGCAGTTATCATGATGATTGGTGAGTTCTTTCCAGATTCGGAGAATCGCGAACGGCATACATTTACTACTTCCGCGCATCCATTCTTCTAATGTGGATCTGCAACTTCCACAGCAAAAATGTGGGGCCCAAGATTTATCTTGGTCACCCATCTTCATGCCAAAATATGTCTCATAGGCTATGAAGAATTTTGTTTCTGGTATTATTTTGTGCTTCATTTGCCGTGGATTGATGTTGTAGCCACAAATGTAGCAGAAACAGTCAGAACTAATTTTGCAGGGTCTTTTTAGACTCACATTTACAGAAGAATTTAAAATACCAATAGCACCAGATTTAACCTTCAAAATCGAATAAAATGTGGCGTATTTCTAAACTGAGCGACTTCACTGTAGTAGGACTAACTTGCAATATACGAAACAGTTAAACTACGAACAATTGCTACCAGATTCAACGATTCACGTAGAATAATACACCTACTCTATTTTGCTGGCTGTCCTGGCACTAGACCAGTTCAGACATGTGCATTAGAAGCCCGCCAAAATTGTGACGAATCACGTGAGAGTGAATGACAATTTGCTAATTTACATCTTCAACACCATTTAGAGAGTGATAAAAACAATAACAAAATGTCTTAAATGATAAAACACAAGATTGAAAAGTACTGTAAACTACACTTAATACTAAAATACTAAAGTTGTATGATTATTTCGTATATCAGGAACTTCAATTTGTTGCAAATATTTTCAAAACCGTTGACACTACGCGAAAACTAACCTTAAAATCGGCATCAGCGACCCCTAAAACAAAAAGAAACACTCAAGAAAAGAGATAAACAAAGATTTGTTACCTAGTGTAACTAAAAACATTTGAATATGAGTGAAATTAAAACACACGCAGAAACCGACTAGTACCGTATCACCAGTCCAATGGTTGCGACAAGTTTTGACCGGAAACAGGACCATTATAATCACATGGTCATCGTAACCTTATCATCGAGGGGCCAAATTTCTAGCGCACGTGAAGACATTCAATTCAACATCTAACATTGAGTCTATTTTTCAACCCGACACAAGCCAATATTTCTTGCGGTTCTCTGCAAGCGTAATTTCGCATTGTGAACTTTTTCATTTTTTAAACAAAAACTATGCTCGCGTACGCGACAAGTTGGTTATCCGTTTGGTGTATTTTACAGATTAGGTGTTGTACGTAAAGCAAATGCGTAGATTTGACTTGAAAGGTCTATTTTACAGCACCATAGCGGTATGAGATTGTGTCTTGCCGAAAAGTAGCTTGCAATCATGCAAAGCCTGGCCAGTAGCTACTGGCCATGCCACAGAATAGAAGGCCTACAAAAGACGTCGGTAATAGCCCATAACCCAGTAGCGACATGTTGCGGTTTAGGTCATTTTATTTAAAAAGACAATTTTGTGTTCTTAAATGATTTCTGAAATGCAACTTAATATTAATTATTTTGCAGAAACGAGCGCGCGTTACCGTGCAAATAATACCTTGATCGTGCTGTCGTTTATTTTATTGACGAGAAGGTGGGGCGTGAAGCAAAGTGGAGCTCTTTCATAAAAATGCAAATAATTCTTCTTCTCCTGTCTCTGTGACAGGTCTGTTGGAGAACAAACCGAAAAACATGCAGTGGCATAGCTAGAATATTGGGAATTCATAGTCGTAGTCAAAGATGAGCAAGTCAATACAAAATGTCAGCTTCGTTAACCACTACTTCGTTAACACAGTTATGTACCTCCGTTAACGTTAATTCGTTAAATTCAGCTCCAATTAACCGAAGCTAATTAAATTTGTTATCTCGTTAATTTTGATTTAAAACGGCATTTCTTTTTACAAAAACCTAAAAAAATTTTTATATCAAAGCTTGCGTAAGCTTTTAAGCAATTTTTCTGCTTACAAGCAATATGTTTTGTTGTTTTCATCTCGCTTTTTGACCTCATTGGTCGTATTTTGCTAGTTTATCGATGCCAAACTTAACCAAATATGAATAAATAAATAAATAACTGAGGTTATTTTCATATTATATTGAACTGAAAATTCAACAGTAATTGAGGGAGACTGCGAAGTGAGCTTGCGCTCTTCGAGTCAGCAGGCACCCGTTATATATGTCACCCTTTATGTATGTTAGTTTCAGCTTCAGCAGCCATCCGTTATATATGTCAAATGCGATCGGCTCCAGCCACGAATCGAACCCGTCACGTAGGATCTGTCACCTGCGTGCGGTACCGCTAGGGCTAGGCCATGTCGCTGACTGCGCGCGTTATCGCTAACCAACAATAAGAGAAATAAGCGTTCGCAAAAATTTAGCGGAAGTTATCAAGCACTAACGGAAGTTAAATTAGTCTGTTAATTTTAAAAAGAAATTTAACGAATCAACTAGTTAATGAAAAAGTTAGTTTCGTTATTAACAAATCAACGATTAACAAAATTGTGCCCACCTCTGGTCGTAGTAGTAAGAGGGTTTTTATGGGATACGGAGTCGATAACTTTTATGCCATAGTCATAAGTCGAAGCTGAAGTCAAATCAAACAGTATTTCTTAATCTGGACTCTTATCGATGTTATCATGACTTCCAACCCTGATTTTGCCCACCCCAATCTGTCGCTTGCTAAGTTATTGCTACAAAGCAACGAGTGATGACGCCAGGTTTGATGACGTGATTGCAATTGTAAAGGCCAGAAGTTATTGCAAGGATAAGCTAAAGCAGAACAGCCTGTATTTGCATTGTTATTCTTTTTAGAAAAGTTTCCAAAACTTATTGGCAGTGATCGCATAGACAAAAAGGGGTGAAAATTTTTGCTTAAAAAAAGAAACAAGTAGCGCTGACAAACTGGGAGGTTACAGTCTTTTTTGCCATCGTTACGAGCCACTCCTGCAGCGAACCACATCCAAATTAGGGTTAAAGTTGGGTGCATACAAGTGAAAAATATGAACGTAAAACCGCATCCAAACACACCTTCTTTCCACACAAAGAATAATGTTGAAATTTCAAGTTGAGGCTGTTTCCAATCACTGGGCCAGTAAACCTGATTCTCTAAAAGATGTTAGAATCAGTTTTCAAAAATTAAAATCATTGCTCTGGCAAATAAACAAGCCTAAAATGGAAAATGCTAGTCACTTCGTATATTTTTTTGATGTTATTCAATATTCAACATCATCACTTTGTGACAGGGACTTCGAAAGTTGATTCTGTATCCGGGGCCGTTGTTATAACGGCCCCTCCACACACAAGAGTTTTATTCTGCCTTTTTTCAAAAAAGACGTATGTGTGAGGTAAGAGCCAAAGTCGGTGTCGGAGGTTCAGTCATTATGGCTTTCCGAAAAAGAAGCCATATTGTTTTTACTTGGCCATTTTTGCACTTTTGACACTTCAACCAGCTGTAGCTACCAAACGGCTGTTCCAAATCAAAAGTGACCTAGAGTTCAAAGGTGTGTCCCACCTACAGTAGGCAGAGCTGGGAATCGATACCCAAAAAAGTAAAGAAATAATCGATATTCGATAGTTCACCAAAAAGTATAGGAATGATCGATTTCGATGGTAGTTTAAAAAAGTAAAGAATAAAGAATATTGTAATCGATATTCGATATTATACTGAGCATTTAGCGGGGTACGCCAAGCATTTTTTGTGATGTCCTCACGTTCATGCGGTAACTTACAGACAAACGACGAACATAGTATATGCGAAGCAACTTTGCTATTAAAAATCTTTTTTTTTTTTTGGCGCAAAAAAATTTATCAGCAAAAACATGGTAATGACATACCGACGATTACTTTAAATTTACTAAAGTAAGATAAAGTAACTTGGACAAAAAGAATCGGATATGGAATATCAAATTGCGCCGACAAAACAAAGTAAAGTCCAGGCCACATTCGATACTCATTCAAAAAAGTAAAGGCTCCAGTGCATTCGATGAACAAAAAGTAAAGAATATCGCAATCGAATATCGATTACAATCGATTTTTCCAACCGTGCACCTAGGTCTGTTCCTAGGTCAACCTTACTTTCCCCGACAACTCCCCATTCTGGAAAAAAAATCATTTGTCCCCCAAAAAACTTTTTTTCAGCGCTTATTTTGTCCAGCCTAAGGCTTTTGAACCGCTGAAGCTAAAGACTTGAAATTTTCAGGGATGGTAGATCTCAATGTGAACTTGTGTCTAACAACTTTTGGGGTGGCGGTCAACAAATTAAAGGTCAAAGGTCAAAAAACGAAATTTCGCAAATGCCAATAACTTGTGAATGGCAATAGGTAAGACCTTTAAATTTTCAGAGTATATGCACATTCATGTGGGTAACAAAAATATGCACAATACAGTAACTATTATCACGTCGCGTAACTTAGGGTTAAAAGGTCAAATAAACAAATCTTAAGAGTTTTTTGTGCAGCTTCAGACTTTTGAACCGCTGATACTAGAGACTTGAAATTTTTAGGGATAATAGATCTTAATGTGAACTTGTGTCTAACACTTTTTGGGGGGTGGCGGTCAAGTGGTCAAAGGTCAAAAGTCAATTAAGGAAATTGAAAAGAAATCTTTCTAAAAGCTAATAACTTGTAAATGGCAACAGGTAGGACCTTCAAATTATAGAGCATATGGATCTCAATGAGGGTAAAAAAAGTATCCACAGTAGTTATCTGCATGTGACGTAACTTGGAGTTAAAGGTCAAATAAGCAATTATGTTGTTTGGCTTATAACTATTGATTAAAAACACATAGAAGCTTAAATTTTTTAGGGTTGGTGTGCCTTATCATGTTCTTGTGCTGTACTAACTACAAACGCTCTATGTCACGTGAATCAGCTTCAAAGGTCAAAAACCTGATAAAATTTATGAAACCTCATAAAATCGAAACAAAGATAGATAGAAACTTGAAATCTTCTGTACGTGTGTGTGTGCTAAATCTTCTGTATGTGATATACAGCTCAGATGGCCGAGTGGTATGGAGCGTCTGTCTCTTGAGCTGTAGAGTCGGGTTTGATTCCGAGTCGGGTCAAACCAATCACTTTAACATTGGTATTCACAGCTTCCCTGCTTGACGCTCAGCATTAAAGGGACAGTGTGGAGAACAAGCCGGCAAGTTTACTTGTTGTGCCGTTGGGAAAGGCACTTAGCGGTATTCCCCCATCTTGGTGTGGTAGACAGATGGCCGGCAACTCCTAAGCGAGCTCGTATAGCGCATTGATCGCTTTCTCGTGATAGGAGGATAAATATGCAACTAAATAAAAATAAAATATAACGTGGTCTTACTGTGTTTGGTGAATGGGCAAACCAGGTCTTGTGACTTGGGGTCAAAGGCAAAAAAGCTGATAGAGTTTACAAAACTTCATCAAATCCAATCAAATATTGATAGAAACTCCAAATCTTTGGTATAGGTGTGTTATAGTGTGATCTTATTTTGTGCAATGATTGGGCACACCAGGTCATGTGACTTAAGGTCAAAGGTCAAAAAACTTGTCAATTTTACAAGTTTATGAAAACTAAACCAAACAAGCTAGAATTTTGAAATGCTAAGTTCAAGCGTGTCATCATGTGGTGTTGTAGTGTTTTACGATTGAACACTTTAGGTCACGTGATCTGGAGTCAAAGGTCAAAAAACTTGTCATTTTTACCAAAGCTTATAAAAACTAAACCAAAGCAGCTAGTAACTTTAAATTTTCAGGGCAAGCGTGTCATAGTGTGGTTTAGGTCATCTGATTTGGGGTCAAAGGTCAAAACATCTGTCGAGTTTACGACAGTTCATAACAGCTAAGCCTAGAAACTAGAGTTTTGAAATTTTCAATGCAATTGTGTTACATTATGGCATTACCCTAATGATGTTTGGGCCCCTAAAACGTTTTAGCGGGAAGCCATTAGTAGTTGCTTGCAACTGCCATCTGTACAAAACAATAATTAATTTATAAAATGTGTCTAGCGCCACCACGAAATTATTGTTGCGTGACCATTTACCAACGTTCTCTAATTTGAAATTAGACTAGTCGTTGAGCTTTTAGTTTGAAATGTACAGTAGTTTTTGATTTGTTCTTCTGAGTTATTTGCGTAAAGGTGGGAGGTTTAATTCCTTTTTTATAAATAAGACTTTCAAGACTATTGATAAGACTTTGACGGTAATTAAGACCTTTAAGACTATTGAAGATTTTAAGATTGAATACTGTAGTGTAATGACAATTTCTGATTAGGTCATAAGATTTACGGTAAGTTGTTAAGACGGTAAAATAAGGGTTTATAGTTCATCAGTTTATTGTTTTTCCTTTTAGAGTTCTTGCCTCTACGGAGTAATTGCATTTTTATATCCTTGGTTTGAGCTTACTGCCGTGGTGATAGTACTACTGAACCTTTTTAGTTTCATTGTTTATAGTCTATGTGTGTGTGTCCCGTTTGCCTTGGCCAAGTGTTTGTTTATGTTAATATATTTGCTTGCCAGTCTAGAACCTTGCCAGTGTGTGATCTGGACTAGCTGTAGTCAGCGGTTTGGTTTCGGTAGCTGCTGTAGTGCGTTGTATAGCCCTACCATAAGTTTCCCATCGCTCTCTACTTTATTGTGGTTACTCTGTGGCTGCTGTCTTTGGGTCAGCCCTGCAGAGAGACTGGTGGCTGGTTGCCTTGTGCATTCCTGGATATTTAGTCTATAGTCTTATTAGTAAAGTTTGACTCCTCTTCGCCATTAAATTACGCCGTAGGTACGTTAACCATAGGTGTTGCGTACACCATCTACTTCATAATTTATTTTTTCGGACAATATATCAAAATTCAAAAAAGTTACAATACGGTACTGGTATCACCTCAAGCTTGGAGCCAGCCTATAAGCTCACAAGTAATTGATTTGCACAGCAAAAGCTCATTAAATATTGCTCAAAAAGATTATCAAGCAGCATCAAAATCCATAATTATGTGAAATCACGTTTTGTACTTTCCTTATTTGAATTAATTTTTTTCTCGCCTGGTTTCAAGTCTTATAACTAGGGCAATTTTTTTTTACCTAAAAAACTTGAAAATTACGCAGTGATGTGCGCCTCAACGAAGTATATTGGCGGCGTCAGCGCTAACTGTCAAAAATTTTGTCGCCGTTACCGTCACCGCTAACGAAAAAACTATTAGCGCCGTCAGCGTCAATTGTTGAAAAAGTCTTTAATACAAGTAGCCAACATTCTCATAAAAATTATTACTATGAAATTGGCTGCAATCGCATTATTTTTGAGTGGGATTTAGGGACTAGTACTCGTGCGTCGAGCTAAAACCAACCACGTAGTGCCGTAGTAGAGTAACAAATTGAATCAAGAGCAGCAAAACTCAATGACACTTTGCAACAAGCAAAATATAACAACCCTGGTAATACCGATAGGTTTAACTTTTATTGACTCGCAGAAATTTCAGCATTTCAAAATGTTTGTTGGTCATTCGGCAACGTTTCGGACGCACAAGATCCTTTACTACGAAAAACAAACGTTCTCCTGCAGTTCTCGACGCGTCGTCAACACTCTCGATTCGGGAAACTCTTCACTTGTATTTGTGTGGCCAAAAAACAACTTAACTCAATCGCACGTGGGCAATCGTTGAGCCGAGGCAGTTGTCTGTGACGTAACACGGTGCACAAGGATTGCATCGCAAGCAGAAATCAGGGCAAATCGTTAGTACGGAAAAGTTTTATTATGCGTGTTTAAGAACAAAAGGGTGACAGAAAGTGATATTGGCTGCAAAATTTCAACAATTAGCGCTTGACGCTCAAAATTAAAAAAAGTTGAGGGCGCACCAGCCTTCCGTCAAAATTTGAAAAATTAACGGCGTTACGAGAAGCGTCAACAAAAATTTCACGGTGCTGGTTAACGGCGCTAACGCACGTCCCTAAAATTATAAAACTTACGACATTATTTTTGCTAAAATGTGACTTTAGATAAGCCGAAAAAACTACAGACTAAAAAAAAGCAGCAGCGGCTTATGTTAAAAAGCATAGCCTTAATAGGTGCTCAAATTATGATGCACGCACGTAATAGAGATAAACATTAGGGTGGAGTGAAAAAAACTTGTTCTGAAAATCGAAAAAAATGTAGAACTCAAATCCGACCAAATGGTCAAAAACTTGTTAAAAGTTTGTTTTTAGGGGGTTGCCCTCATTTTCCAGCCTGCTGCCCCCCAAAATGTTATCGCGAACAATGATCCCAAGGGTAATTCACATATCTCGATAATCACTGGTCTTAGAGTAATGGTATATAGCTCAAAATCTGTGGAAACACTATGTTCCTGTCTGTGCTAAGAAGAAAATTTTCTCTATTTTCAACGCGAAAAAAGTTACAACCGAAAAACAAAAATTGGGATCATTTTTGGTAGTTTTTGGAAAATTCACCAACAAGTAATTGTGTAAGAAGCACAGTCATTTAATTTTGATCGGTGGAACTAATTTTTCTCATATAACTAACACTGCATGTGATTAGAAGCATCAATAAATGATGGTGACTTTTACTCTTGCCCAAATAAGATTAGTAACAATTGCCTCAAATTAGCAGGACATATGCATCAAGTGGAAGTCACGAAAATAAGCGTAAAGCAAATTGAGAGATTTTGGTAGGTTGATCCTAATTTAATGTGAAATTGTTTTTGAACTAAACACAAAAAAAATTGTAACATATAAAGGCTGTGTGGTGTCAAAACTGACTTCAGTACAACTGATTCACTACAAAGCTGACTTCTCTACAAAAAATGCTGTTAACCTCATAAGGAATAGTTGTGACCTCATAAAAAAGTTATCCTCATAAACCTCATAAAAAAGTTAATCTCCTAAAAAAGTTTTTTTCACTCCACCGTATTAAACATTCCTGGGTTAAAAGTTTCTGTCTTTAGCAAGTAGCTTCAACATGAAAAAACTGCTTACTAGCCCCTGCAGCTTGTATCACTAAGAAAGGGAAAGCCAGTTCAAATGCCCAGAGGCCCACGCCGTAAGCGGGGCCGTAGCCAGCCTTTAAATTTAAGGGGGGGGGGGGGGGGGGAGGCTGAAAAATCAACCTACATTTTTTCTAATTTTTTATTGTTATTACTTCCCAAACCTTTTACGTGAAGTGATTCTCGCTGAGTATTTGTGGTTTCAAAGGAAAACGCGGCGTGATTTGCCCATTATTTTTAGAAAAAAGCGAACATAATCCAAATCTTTCTTCTTTTCCTTTTTTAGTGTATCACAGAAAAAACCCTGATAAGATCGTTTATGTTCTAACTTTTGTCTACGCCAGCGGGGGTGCCGGAACGTCGTAAAAGCAAGGGGGGAAGCTTTTTCAAAAGGCACTTTCAATACCAACGCAGTGGCGTAGCAAGAAATTTTAAAAGGGGGGGGGGGGGGGGGGCATAATTAAGCTGATTGAAAAACAAGAAAGGCTCTAGGAGAATCCGTAGGCATGCTCCCCCTGAAATTTTTGAAAATTTGCATGCTGTAATGGCAGTTTTAGTGCTTTTTGAATAAATTTCAGGCAAATTTTGTTTACATTTTTTTACTTTAATTCTGCGTGCTTCGCCAAATATGATGCATTTTGTTCACGCGTTTTCGATAATGCGTGCTTAAGACGCAAGGCTTACATTGCTGTCGAAGAGGTTGAAATTGAGGAAAAATTGTTGCCTACACATCAGACACATTTCAAAAAATGGCTGATGAAAGGATGCATAAACTATCCCTAATCCTGCCTCCTGGATCCGCCCCTGGCCATAAGCTTCAAAAACCATCAAAAGAGTCTGGCATATTTCAGTCGCTTGTCACCATTAATGTTGTTCTTTTTACAAAATGGCTGAGTCAAAAAGGGGGGCCATGGCACAATGCCCCCCCTTAATACGTTCCTGCAAACCGATTAACGGACGAATTATATCAGACGAGAATGTGGATTCTTTGATTTCGCCGTTCTTTACTTTTACACAGCTACACCATGGAAACACTAACACCTTCACAGCTGCTGCTTGCCTGCTGGAAACAGCGAGTGAAAAGCAATGAAAATGACGTAATAAAAACTTAGTAGACTATCGCTAAAAGCACGAAAAGTTACGTTTCTATGCTACTTACTACTTATACTGAATTTGTCATACCGATATATCGAAAAACTAATATCCTCACCATCAGGTCTACTCGCATTGTTTTTTCACTACTCAAAGTGCAAGTCAGTAAAAAAAAATGACGTGAGTCCAAGCAGTAGCGTATTTGAGGGGGGCATTGAGCCATGGACCCCCCCTTTTGACTCTGCCTTTTAGTAAAAAAGAACAAAATTAATGGTGCCAATTGACTGAAATATGACAGACTCTTTTGATGGTTTCTATAGCTTATAGCCGGGGGCGGATACAGGGAGGTAGGATGAGAGGTATGCATCCTCCCATCAGCCATTTTCAAATATGTTTTTGATGTACACAATTTTTCATAATTTTGAACCTTATTGTTAGCAATAAGCCTTACGCCTTAAGCATGCACAACCGAAAATGTGCAAACAAAATGCATCATACTGTATTAGGCGAAGCATTCAGAATTAAAGTAAAACTTTGCATGAAAATTATTCAAAAAGCACTAAAACAGTCATTACAGTATGTAAATTTTCAAAATTTTCCGGGGGAGCATGCCCCCGGACCCCCTAGTCTTTTTTGTTTCTCAATCAGCTTCAAACTTGTTCTGCCGAAAAAAATACGCTTAAAAAATGTGGAAATTATGCCCCCCCCTTTTTTTTTGAATTTCTGACTACGCCACTGAGTCCAAGTCATAGATAAACATTATGAGTTCTCAAAAACTGGAATCGAGTCCAATCAAAGCTGGAATAACTGCAGAAAATGGAAGCAAAACTGAAATCACCGATACCTTCGCTATGCAACAATGCAGACGTTTTACTTTGTTACCAACCCAATGGAACTCTAAGGGTAGTACTGCCACCTTAGCCTCCCCCCCCCCCCTAGTGAAAAGGGCAGGGGGGCAGCTGCCTCCCCATTCCGGCACTCCTGTACGCCAGCAGAGTTAGGTCTAATTGGCTTTCAGGCCATCACAATTTTGAGTGATAGAGCTCTGAATCCATTGTCTCGCTGTAATGGTTGCGTTTACGTATTTACCAGCGGTTGTGTTTTCATAATACAAGTTTTGTTATCTGCATTTATGTAGGCCTTACAATTGCACATTGCACAACACTCAGACATCAGTCTGTCTAACCATAGTCTAACGGTGAAAACTGAAACCACTTATGCCTTTAGTATAAGATGCAAATCCGAAATATTTTTGGTCTTGAGAATTAAACTTAACATCGATTAAAGCAGCCAGTGCTCAAGTTGTAAAAACACTTACGGGAGGATGGTGCCACTTTTCACGTAGACGTAAGAAGGAATGGTCATTATACTTGTAAGGGAATGGTTTACGCTAAATATTTATGGGGGGGTTGTCTTGTTTTCCGGGGGAATGGCATCCCCCTCAACTCGAGTACTGGAAGCAGCTATCTAACTTGAAAACAAAAACTAAAAATCATTGGGTTTAATACATCGTCATCATTTCGACATAAATAGCTTTGGGGGAGCTAAAGTAAATTCTGGGGAGCTTAGCCCCCCTCTTTTGAAGAAAGCGACTTTTTGGCTTAGCCCCCCATGGCTACGGCCCCGGCTGGGGGTAAATGACTATTTGTTTTTAAACAAACTACTTTAGAACTAGAACCCTGTAACTAGAAGTAGGTCATAAGTAACTAAGTGCCGGTAACTAATATACTGCAACTAGAAGTAGAACTAGAAAAGAAATTAAAACCCTGCCCTCACTTTGGTTTCATGTTTCAGACTTGGATCATACTGGATCGTTTTTTATTGGAAAAAGTAGGATGTATGCGGAGTCGAAAATATCGCAGCTACTCGGTTAAGCCATAGATTCTCAGAATTTATGGTTAGGTAGGCACTAAAATAGACGAAGTTTTCTGGTCTGTAGGATAAGATTTGTCACGTGACTTGCCAACGTTTTTCGGAAATTCAATGAACATGGGTGCAAATCCAAAGGTAATGGGGGGATGTGTCCCCCCAATAATCTGGCCACATTCCCCCCCCGATATATTTCATGGAAGTGGAAAATTTCACATACGAGCCAATTTCATCTTCCCATATAAAAAAATGATCAATTTTGCTAAATCACTCCCCAGGGCCGGTGCTAAGGAGGGGCAGGCCCGCCCAATTTGGACATAACACAACTATTCGGACAAAACACTTCTAATAACTGAATTAATAACTGTCGCAAAAGAGTTAAGCATAAATACAAAGGTTATACCACAGCTTCTATCTCCACATAACTGTACTGGCACTGCACATTCAAAATGAAATGCAAAGTAACAAACAAAATTACTACCAGTTGCTTAGCGCACACGCTATCGGTGCTGAAGGACTGGGGTTCAAATCCCAGGTCGATCAAATCAGCACAGTGTGCTCGCCACCGCTGCGACGTTTCTTCAGGCGCGATGATGGGCCCCGCAAATCGTTACGCGACGCTTCGGCGTAGTACCGCGAGTATAATGAAGATTCGATTTTTTTTTCAAACAAAATTACTGCCGCACTTTACAACAATTACCGTCTATGATGCAATCGGTGACGACACATTACGTGATCCGGTCAAGTGGAACGAAAAGCACATGGTCTTAAAATAAGAATGGGAAAAAGGCCAATGGAAAACTGAGACTTAGAAATTACACTGTGTAACACAATTTTTGTTACCGGCTTCTAAGTGTTATTTCCTGATTGGTTACGTCTAGAAACCAGGGAAAACGCACATAATTTCACCTAAACTTCGCTTTTGTGAATATGAAAGTGATTTTTCGAAATTCAGCTTTTTGGCTAAAATCGTGTAATCTAGCGTGCATAATCTCGTGTTATTTCTTCATAGTTTGCGCTATTGGGGAGGTTTACATCTTGTTTTCATAGTTTATGCTTGTTTAGGCAACAAATCAGGACAAAATTTCATCCTATTTACAAAGTTTACAACCTAAACCGCTTATAGCAATGCTATAATACACTTGGATATAATAGCAAACTGTAAATAAATCACTTAGAAAAGCATGGTTTATCTAGATTTCCGACAATACTCTCAAGTCACTTTCATGGATCAGCCTCCATATGTAATCACCCATTATACGCTCATTATACTGTCCTGGGTAACGAAGTTCAAAATCTAATATAGCCTATCCTGTAGGAAACGTTCGCCAAGTTCCTCTGAGTAAGCACCCATGTTTTCCATAAACTGATCCAGATTAGCGTCAAGCAAATAAACTTTGAAGGACACTCTGCAGTCCCTTTTGCTGCAGGTTTTCACTAATTGAGCTTTATGATTGCCCAAAAATCCACGAACCATTGGAGCGAAGCTATTCCACGCTGCCCTCTCTGTTGTCAATTCTTCAAGAAATTCGTTGCAGTCTAGGATCTTTCTTATCTGTGGGCCAACAAAAATACCAGCTTCTACCTTTGCTGCAGAAATCTTGGTAAAAAAGTTTTGTAGTGGCTTGAATGCGTCTGAATTCTTGTCTCATGCTTAAACAAATTGTGTGATAAAGCCCAAACTTATGTGCAGCGGAGGCAACAATATTTTGATGAGGTCAATTAAAGGGTCCCATTTGATGTTGCTGTACCCAACAGAATATTCAGTTCGTTTTGGACATATTCGTCTATGTTAGTATGCAGTTGTGTCTCGACTATCCCAATGGCAAAGGAAACATGAAAATTTCGTAAATCTACCTTGGAGACCCACCAAGAATGCCACCATTCCGAAATCTCTAATTACTTTGCCAATTGAACTGGTCACACTTCAGAGCAATCAGAAGAGTTTTGACTTTTGTATAGCTTTCTTCAAGATGCATTGAGTGGGCAAGAGGAATAGATGGTTATCTGTTTCCATTCTGATGTAGTACGCCTTTTAGACTCCAGCTTGAACTAACGATAAAAAGGCGCCAGTCCTTTGGAATACAAGGAATCCCAATCGAGTCAAAAAGACCATTTACATCATGCCAAACGCAAAGTCCATCTGCTGAGGCAAAAAAACTCGAGAAGTCCAGGTGGCGTTTACACTGGTCAGTGACTCAAACACATGAATCAAGCAAGTTTCACTGTTTGAGTCTGGATGTCAACCCAGGGGCGGATTAGCAAATTTAACCGGCCCGGGCACATAAAAAAAACGGCCCACTTTCGCAGAGCTGAAAAGATATGTTTAAACAAATTCACGTTTTTACTGTATTAGGCAACTAAAAATTAAAGTTCCTCCAATTTAGAAAAAAAAGAACTATGTATTAAAATTACGTATATCTTTAAAGCCAGCTCAATGTCTTAGTGGTTAGAGCGTTCGTCTCGGAGTTTAGTAGATAGGGTCGATTCCCGTTCGCATCACACTAAAGATGTTTAAAGTGGTATTCACTGCTGTTCTTGCTTAACGCTCAGTATATAAGAGTCGAGTGAAGAAAATTATCGTGTAGACATGGTAGACTGACACAACCAGGCAACTCCTCAAAGAGACGGAACATTTGTCCTTTGTTTAGCGCCTGGCACTGTCTAGTGACAGGAAATGAAAATAATAAAATGAATGTAGAAAAATAAAAACAATCTATTTTTTGAAAGATAACAGTCTTCGCATTTCAGTGCTCGTTGTCGCTAGTTCGTCAATAATTGCTTCGTTTGAAATGCGTATTAAAATGTCATGTTCGATGCACATTAGAAGAAGTGAATCCAGCCGATCTTCGCTAAGCTGGTTTCTCAAGCGGTTCTTCACATATTTCAGCTTGCTGAAAGTTCTTTCACAACCAACTTGTGTCACGGAGAGTGTAAGGATAACTTTGTAAGCTTGGTATAAGAGAGTATAGCTTCTACAATACATTCTATATCTCCGAATCGCGGTATAACAGCAAAGAAAGCAGTTTTGGCATCGGCATTGTTGGATTTTGTGACTGTCGATTAATCTCGAATCTTCTTCATCATCATCTGTTCATTGTAAAATAAAAATAGATTATTACTTACACAAATAAACATGAAATAAATCTGTTATTTCGCTTCCAATATGACACCTTTGACTGTGAAATTGACTTGATGACCAACCCATGTGATTGTGAATGATTTGGATTACAAGATTGCACAGCAACTTTTTGACCTTGTAATACAGCATGCTTGAATATTTTTAAATGGTTTAAACTGTGTCATAACAGTTAAAGTGAAAATAACCAAGTAACAAATTACAAATACGCGAGGCATTGACTCGGCCTGCATCTCTCAGTATAGTTTAAAAATCAATTGGAATAACATTTAAACTGCGAAAATAGAAATAAATAAGCATTTCATCACCTGTTTCATCTAATTCGATGTGGTGTTCACGAGAGGATTTTTTCAGTTCTGGCCATTTTGATGCAAAATCCAAGATCTTTTGCCGAAGAGCTTGCTGAACAGCAGAAGAATCTGTACTTTTGTTTGGCATGAGGTTGCTTATCACACTTACTGCAGAGATCGGAACTCCATGCTGAACTGTTTCAGAAAAGCGTTTGGGGTCGAAATAGCTTAAGTCAGTATACAACTTTTTATGTGAGGCAAATCTTCTATCCAAACTTTGATTCACTTGGTCGAAAATTCTGTTGTGTATATCGACTTCAAAGTTTTTCATCGAGTCTGATGAGAGGGAGTCGTCCGATGGTACACTTTTGCTTTTTCGAACACGCTTTACCGGTAAACTGCTTTCAATCAAAACATTACATTCGCGATTCTCCAAAACTTCATTGGCCTGTTGCACGAAAATGTCAGCTCTGGAAGAAACCTTTGCAAAATCTCGACAAATTTGTTCAAGATCTTTCTTAGTAGCTTCCACCATGTTGAACGCGTTTATAAAATCTAATCCAGAAGTCTGCAAGTAATTTGAAAGTGCAGAAGTTTTCTCCATAATACGTAGATAGGTAAAAGCTGTGAGAATATGTCGGTATTGAACCATATTCTCTAAAAGTACAGTGGCATCGAACCGGGCCTTAAGACTCAACTTTTCAGACGAAGATGCAGCATAAAGAACTTGAACCACATCACAGAACAGACCATTGTCTTCATCTTCAAATGCACCAAAAATTTTTCTAAAACATTCATGCTTTGACCACCACCTAGTTGTTCCGATAAGGTTTAACTTGCTATGGAGATCATGACCTTGTCTATGACTCATCTGCTCCTTCCACATATCCATCCGCAAGTAAGACTCTCGAAAAAAAACTCCAAGCTTTTGAACTAATCCAAATAGAGATATCGATTCATGATTAGTTGTAGTGACATCACAGAGCACCAAGTTTAGAACATGAGCATAGCACCATGTGTGAATGTGACCAGGAGATTCTTTTTCAAGAAAAGCTGCAAAACCATTATATTGTCCGGACATAATTGAAGCACCATCTGTACCATCGGAGATGCATTTGGAGACGTCAATTTCTTGCTTCTGCAGAATTTCTTTTAGCAATTTGCACAGGTCTGCTCTAGTTGCAGAATGACTATCCACAACACCAAGGAGTCGTTCCTCGACACGTTACCCTGTAACAAAGCGCAAAATAACTGAACATTTGTCGGTCGAAGTAATATCTTGAGTCGAATCGATTTGAACAGAGTATATGCCTGCATCTCTAACTGAGTTCGAAATATGTTGTTTCATTAGCTTCGAAATAACTGCAATGATAGAGTTGACAGTGGTTTTGGATATAAATGTGTTTCTATTTGCGCGGTTGTGCTTGTACTTGTCGGGTTTGTTTTGCAAAGACTTTTTTACAATATTTTTCATATGATCCTGCATAACGTTATCGTACTTCGTAAGAAGAGGAACTGTCTCTAAAAAGGTTCCATGATAGACTTCTTCATCACATAAACAGGAAACCTTTTCCGCACCGCCTGTACCTCTGTAGCTCATACCTCGTTTTCCATTCATTTTAATGATGGAGACGATCCTGTCGAGAACTAATCTTCTTCGCATCACATGTTTGTTGTGCAATGACGTATCATTACCGACTGCAACCAAGGTTGAAATTTCTTTTCCAGTGCTGAATCGTAGGAACGCCTCAGCACAATGTTGGTGCTTTTGAGAAATTTCATGTTCATCAATTCGCTGGTGAACATGTCTCCAATCATCGAAACCAGTTTTAAATTTGCTAGAACTTTGTTTGCTGCTAGTATCATACGTAATGCAAAGATTGCAAAACAGGGCTTCATTTTCTTCAGAATACGACTACCACAATCGCTGCAAACGATCTCCAGTGTCATCAGACCGAAAATAGACATTTTTACAATTAAATTTAGTTGTTTCTGGTTGGTGTGGATGAAATTTAAAGTATTCGCTTAGTTCACTTTGCTTCGGTTTTACAAACCACGACTGGGTTTGGACGTTGGATGGCGACACTGCAACAACAGGATTGGCAGAGTGGTAGAGTTGAACTACCAAATCCTGTGGTTGAGGAGCAATTAGTGCATTTGCAGAGCAGTCTTGGCTTATTGAAGCTGTTGCTGCTGCATTAAAATTTACACTTTGGTCTTGACCTTCTAAAACTTGCGATTGCTTTGAAGAAAAGGCTGAAATCTCTTGGCTTTCTGAAGCTGCTTCAGGTGCATCAGAACTTACACGCTGGTCTTGACCTTCTGAAACTTGCGGTTGTCTAGATGATAACGTAGAAGTAGAACTATCTTGGCTTTCTGAAGCTCTTGGTGGTGCATGAGAAGTTACAGACTGCTGAAACTGGCCGTTATCTGTTGCTGGTGCATCTGAAATTACACTCGTAGACCGATTCTCCTTTTCTGAAGACGCAGTAGGATCAACTAGAATAGGATTGGTAGCTTGACTTGAGGTACTTGAACTTGCAAAACATGCTTCGATGTTCTTGCACTTAGCAGCAATTTCTTGCAACCTTTTCTTCTTGCTCTCACGTTCTTTCTCCGCACCACCTTTCCTCTTTCTCTTTTCGCTCACCATTTTATAAAATCTCAAGAATTAAAAAGTTACGTCTAAACTATAAAGTCTATAAAATAAAATTTAGTGATGGGGTTTTATTAAGCAATTCACAAACCTTAATAACCAGAATCTAAATAGCATTCAAAAGCAGCTTATAATACTGTATTTTTGTTGTTGCAATGTATAAAACTATAATTTTTTTAGCTATCATAGTCTTCATGGACAAACTACGGACTACGGTCCGCGGTCCATGCTTTGAGAAACATTGCACTGAAGCGATACAACAAGGTTCATGCTTAACAAACTGCTAACTTCCGTCTGTGCATTCAAATGCGTTCGTTTAACAACTCGAGTAAGCTTCTTTATTACATCATTATAGGCAAAGAAACCTGCCAAGAATAATTGCGTTCAACTTTAATGTAAAAACAGAATAATGGATAATAAAACATTGACATTGAACTGGTTCAAATAAATCACTTTATTAACTGTTTTTCTGAATAAATTATCATGCGACAGGCCAGTAAAATATTGGGCGGTTAGACCGGCCCAAGTTCGACCGGCCCACCGGGCATGTCCCGGTGGGCTAATCCGCCCCTGTGTCAACCATTCTGATTTGGTTTGGTGCAAACAAACCAAATTAGAAAAACTTTTCTATTGTCTGTAAAGTGTAAACCAGTTCAATGTCAAAGCTGGTTACCAGAAATTCCTGTTGGTGATGGTAACAACTCAGGTGGCCGAGTGCCAAAAGCTTCAGCCTCTGCAGTCGTAGACTCAGGTTTGATTCCTAGTCGGGTCAAACCAATGATTTCAAATTGGTATTCACAGCTTCCCTGCTTGACGCTCAGCATCAAAGGGACAGTGTGGAGAACAAGCCGGCAAGTTTACTTTGTGGTGCTCTTGGGAAAGGCACTTAATGGGATTCCCCCATTTTGATGTGGTAGACAGATGGTTGGCAACTTCTAAAAGAGCTCGTTATAGCGCTTTGATCGCTTTCTAGTGAATGGAGGATAAATATGCAACAATACAAACGCTATATCACACGATTTTAGCAAAAAATCTGAATTTTAAAAAATCACTCTCAAAACCACAAAAGCAAAGTTTAAAAAGAAAAAATGCGATTTTCCAACCCTTTTGGTCGTAAGTGATCAGGAAATCTTGGTTAGAACTCGGGAACAAACAAAAATTTTTTTTTGTTACACAGTGTTATCTTACCGTAACACCCCCAATATCCCAAAATGGTCAATTTTGCTAAATCATCCCCCCAATGCTCAACATAGATTTGCACTCTGTCAATCGAGTGTGATTTTGGTTACTTTTTTTCAAATCTTATTCTACAGACCAGAAAACTTTGTCCATTCTAGTGCCCACCGTATGGTTAAGCAGTGGCAATACTCTGCTCATGACTCATCTCGGATCGCGGATGATGATAGTCTAGATTGGAAATAGGATTAGATTTGGATGTTGAAGCACAGTGTATTTATTATTACTAACAGTGTAACCACTCTCTGTGCTCAGTGTCCGGAACGAAAATCTCAGCTTAGGTATAGTATTTTTACAAAACTTACAAGGAGTTTCCAGTCTACTTTATTTGACTGTTACAACAATAGCGAGCAACTTCATTATCTATTAGACTATGAACGCAGTTAGGTAGAGCTAATCCCTACTTTTATTTCCTGCGTGTAGTTTAACCGGTTTAACAATTTTTATTAGTTTTTTGCAAATTGCAAAAACAAAAAATTTTAAAGTGGCAACATGGTGGCAACATAATAATGCGATGTTTTTCGGAAAGCAAGTAGCATTTTTGAGGACATACCCCATACGTAACAATGCTTTTTTGTTGAGTGGGTCCACTGCAAGAAGTATATATGTACACTGTGGTTGAACTGTTTTATCAAATGGGGACGTCTGAGTTTTCTGCTAACTCTGTAACTGGTCGAGCATAAATTGATGTATACCCTGTCCACTTGTCCAATTTTAGTGGGCTTTTGGCCCACGGTTCTTGATTCTAGTTTCTGTGTCACACGGTAATAAATGTTTTGATGTCATAGAGTACCGGTAGACAGTTAAAAAAGTGATTACCAGGATGAGTTCAGAGTTAAGGTGCATGTTCTGTTAAATTTACTTTTAGCGGCTTACCTCCGGTTCAAATTTTTTGTGATTCGATTTTGCATGTTTAGTGTAGCCTAGGTTGAAGTTAAAAGGTTGGGTTTGCAGAACAGAGACGCAAAAATTTAAAGGTTTGAATTCGGCGACGGTTTGGGTTCAAGAATTTAAAACCGTCGATTCGACTTATGTTCTGGACAGAGCTGGCGGCAGAGCAGTCTACTTAGGGGGGCCAAGCATTTATCAGGGAGGGGGGCAAAGTTTAAAATTAAGCACAAAAGCCGCTGTTTTCAAAGGAGTAAGCTTGTTGATTAGGGGGCCAGGCTTTCTTGGCCCCCGCTTGGTGCCGGCCCTGGTTCTGGTCCTTCTGGAAGGCCTACACCGGTCCTACTGAGCACCGCAAAGAACTGAATCACCGCAAAGGACGACAAAGGACCTCAAATTGATGTAGGCCTACTATACATCGCAAAGAACAACAAAGGACCTTAAATTGATCTACTAAACACCACAAAGAACAACAAAGGACTTGGAATCATACCATAACAAAGAACGACAAAAAACTTTAAATCAGGATTAGGCTTAGGTTAGGGTTAGATTAGGTTTAGGGTTTTAGGATCCTTTGTCATACTTTGGAGTGTTTAGTACGTCAATTTGAGGTCCTTTGTTGTCCTTTGCAGTGTTTAGTAGGACCCGGCCTTCACAGCAGCGGGTGCATTTTCTCAAAAATATATACCGTACTTACCGGTAGAACTAAAAACCGTATGGGACCGCATGGAATTGGATGAAACTATATAAGGACCGAATGGGACTGCATGGAGTCGTACGAAACCTTATGGGACCATATGGAAACGTATGAGACTGCTTGGAATTGTATGAAACTATGTAGGGACCGAATGGGACTGCTTGGAACCGTGTGGGGACGAATGAAATTGCTTGGCACCTATATATGAAGTCGTATAGGATTTTATGGAACCATATGCGGACCGAATGGAATCGGATGGGACTGTATGGGAGCAGACGAGGCCAAATGGAACTGCGTGATATCTCCATATGGGAGCGTATGGTTCCGTATGGAACCGTATGGGCAGAATGAAACCTCATGATACATAAATATGGAACCAAATAGAGCCAAATGGAACCTCATGGTACCTATATATGGGGCCGGATAGAGACTTATGGAACCACAAAAGGAGCAGTGCGGTGCCGAATTGAGCCGCATAACGTCTATTAATGAGATTGTATGGGACTGTTTGGAGTATATGGGGCCGAATGAGGTCGAATGGAACCGCATAGGCTAGTAGAGCTGTATGCGGCCGCATGAAACCGTAAGCTATGGGGCCGAATGGAACCACACGGTAGCCTACTGTTTTTTATTACAATTTTACATGAATGACGAATACGCTTAGACGTTATTGTTTATCTGTGCTTGGTTAAACATTTAAGCTGCGTTTTTACAGGCCGAGGCAACATAAAAGTAATTCATTTGTACAGTGGCGTAGCCACGGGGAGGGGGGGTTGGGGATTACAACTCCCCCCATTGAGCCTCAAATGACGTCATACATACCTCTTTTATTGATATTTATTTCGAAGGGCTAGATACTTTGTCGTTGATAATCTGGTTTTGTCATTGTCATAATAACAAGAATTACGTAGCGTTGTTTCCTGAATCTTGTTCTGTGCCGTTATGCTGATGAAGCAATGACACAATTTTAGTAGCAGGGCAGAGCCGCTCCTGTACACGCAATTGCCCTCGGCCCATCAGACCTTTCGTAGAAAAACAGCTAAACGATTTCAAGCAAAAGTGATCTACGTACTGTGGAACACTGCATAGTGGGGAAGATTTTGTTGGACTTGTATACCGGGCATCGTAGTCTAGGCTAGCTAGGCTAACTCAAGTTCTGCGCTGCTTGTTCTTCCGGTACGGTAAAACGGAGACAGAAAAATCTACTCTCCAATTTTTATTTTTGACGTTTCGCTTGGCAATGAACGCCAAGCTTCATCAGAAAATACAGTGACCTGGGAAGGAAATCAACCCAGGTCGAGAACAGTAAAACGTAGTAGCACTGATTTTAACTGAACTGATTAAAAAGTTACGAAGTGTAAATTGTATCAACCCGATTAACTATTGCGTCACAAAAAGGCGAAATGCGTGAATAATCATCAACTTCGCCCTATCGTTTCGTTTGTCAACTCCCCCACTTACAATTTGTCTAAATTTTTATCTCGTGTTTTATCAAGTCTTTTAAAAAAATAATTACAGTGTTCGCAACTCTCGAGAATTTGTTGAATGTATTAGGAATTATTCTGTTGAAGAAAATGAATGTTTGGTGTCGTTTGATGTTGTTAGCTTGTTTACATCTGTGCCGGTTGACAAGGCTCTTGCCCTCGTGTTGGAACTTCTCGCATCTGATGATTCTTTGTCTTCTCGTACACGTCTCAGTATCTCTGACATCAAACAAGGTCTCCAAATATGCTTGAATTCTACTGTTTTTTCATACAAAAAATCTTTTTTCAAGCAAACCTTTGGTACCCCCATGGGTTCTTGCATTTCTCCCATCATTGCTAATCTTTACATGGAACACATTGAACACACAGCTATCACTACGTTTCATACTCCTCCCAACCTTTGGTTGAGGTATGTTGACGACACGTTTTGTATTCTCGACAAGAAACACATTTCTGCATTCCACTCTCATCTTAATTCTGTTTGCTCTCACATTCAGTTTACTATGGAAAACGAACACGATTTTTTCTCTTCCTTTTCTTGACGTTCTGGTATCCCGTAATGTCTGCAAAGAGAACAACACCACAAACACATCACTCACTACAGCCATATACAAAAAACCCACCCACACGGACAGATACCTCCACTACACATCACATCATCCCAAACACCAGAAACTCACTGTGACAAAGACACTACTCAACCGCGTTGAAACACACATCTCTCATAGTGATAAAAACCAAAAAAGCGGTGAGTTACGAAACATACGTTCTACTCTGCAACTTAACGGATTTCCTACCAGAGCTACTTTTCTCTCTCGCAAAAACAAACGCTCTCAAACTCAAAACTCTCAATTCAAACAATTCACTTCTATTCCGTATGTGCAAGGTACATCAGAAAGAATTAGACGAGTTCTGAACGAGGCAGGAGTCGGTGTTGCCATGAGACCTGTAAAAACCATTCGCCACATTTTGCCCTCCCCTAAAGATCCGTACACTACAGAAGATAAGAGTTGTGTTGTTTACCAGATCCCTTGTTCTGACTGTGACTATGTTTATATTGGTCAAACCAAACGTGGCCTTAAGTCACGACTGGCCGATCATAGGCGAGCCACAAGCCAGCTGAGACCGGAACTTTCTGCACTTTGCGAACATGCGATGGACTTTAACCATACAATTGATTGGGAGAAATCGGAAATCTTGAAAGTGGAGAACAATTATTCTAAACGAATCATCTCGGAAGCTTGGTTCATCAATGCCCATCCTAAGGTTATGAACAGGTCTGATGGCGACAGTCTCCCAAATGTTTATCGTTCATTGGCTAAATAATTTTAATGCAATTTAATCACTGTAGTTTACATACTGGTTTTTTACGTATAACACATAACAATTTGATGATTATTCACGCATTTCGCCTTTTTGTGACGCAATAGTTAATCGGGTTGATACAATTTACACTTCGTAACTTTTTAATCAGTTCAGTTAAAATCAGTGCTACTACGTTTTACTGTTCTCGACCTGGGTTGATTTCCTTCCCAGGTCACTGTATTTTCTGATGAAGCTTGGCGTTCATTGCCAAGCGAAACGTCAAAAATAAAAATTGGAGAGTAGATTTTTCTGTCTCCGTTTTACCGTACCGGAAGAACAAGCAGCGCAGAACTACGTACTGTAGCTCAAAAAAGAACTAAATCGCTAACATTTGAATATCGTTTTACCAGTTCCACCAGAAAGCATTCTTTTGACTTCCTTACAACAATCGTGCTTTATTACTGCCTTCAGTGTTTTTAGTTTACAACAAATCTTTTAAATTTGAAGCCATCTTTTGTTATTATACAACTAGGGGCGGATCCAGCTGGGGATGTGGGGTGTGCATCCCCTCACCAGCCATTTTTAACAATTTTTTGAATGAATAAAATTTTTCCATAATTTTGAACCTCTTCATAACAATATGCCTATAGTCGCCTTAAGCACGCATAATCGAAACAGTGCGAAAAAAATGCGTCATTGGATTGGTAAAGCACTCAAAGTTAGGGGCCAAAAATGTGACAAACTTTCCCCTAAAATTGTTTAAAAGGCACTAAAATGGCCATTACCAAAATCCGTATAACTCACGTATAAGTTGAGCGAATCATTCGTTACATTGTTAAGCGACAATGGAGCAAAAATGTGTCCAAAAAGACAATCGCCTGCCTATCTTTCGTAATGTAAAAACGCTTGAAAGTGTTACAAAAAAGGTCATAACTTCGGTTATGCTTGTTGAATTTTAAAACTTTTAACTGCATCATGAAGCTCTTGACTTACGCTATCGTTTAAAACAAATTTCAAGAAAATTGGTTGTGTTTTAAGCACTCTACATTGTAAATAATTTAAACAGAGATAAAAATTTTTGTAGCGGTTTTTTGACTAGTAGCATTTCTTGTCATTTTAAAACATAAATATAGGGCAGATTTGCAAAGAGTTAATCTGATTCAAATTAAATAGGTTCAATCACAAAAATTTAAACTTCACTATGAAATTAGCGTAGCTATTGGTCGTGGTTTTTCAAACCCTTAAAACTTTTTCGCTAGAAAATGATTGCATAAATTGTTTTAAACCTCATGTAAAATAAGGCTTCACTATATAGAATTAAATTTTTACAACCGTGTTAGGTTGGTAGTGTGGTTGTTAACTTCTGTCGTGCTTCACCCTCGGGCTTTGGACCATTTGTTAAACGAAAAATTCAGTAAGCAAAATTTAAGCGGGAAAAATTTACCGGTATCTATTTTACTTTTCGATTTTACTGTTTCATATCCATTAACATAGGTCTACGTCGTTTCACGGCCGCAGCTTCTTGAATTTCAAACCTCGGGCTTTTAAAATCAAATATTGTGGGCCAGAATAAAATTAACTAGAGGCTCGTTTTACACATGGTCCAAGGGTGAATCATGATAGAAGTTAACAACCTCACTCCAATCTGGTGAATCTACCATGGTTGCAAAACCTAGTTCTACGCACGAATAGTGAAACCTACTTTTACACGAGGTTTAAAACAATTTACGCAATCATTTTCTTGCAACAAATCTTTGAAGGCTTGGAAAACTACGATCAATAGCTAGGCGACTTTCATATTGAAGTTCAAATTTTTGTAATTGAACCTAGTTTAAATCAAACAATAACTTTTACTTTTTGCAAATCTGTGCTATATTTATGCATTTAAAACAGCAAGAAATGCTGCTAGCGTAAAAATTGCTTCAAAAATTACTAAGTATGTCCAAATTATTAACCATTTAGAGTGCTTAAAACACCATCAATTTTCTTGAAATTTGTTTTAAACGATAGCTAAAATCAGGAGCTTTACGATGCAGTTGAAATTTTCAAAATCAAACGAACGTAACTAAAGTTATGACCTTTTTTCTAACACTTTCAAACGTTTTTGCATTATAAAAGATAGGCAGGCGATTGTCTTTTTGGACACATTTTTTGCCCCATTGTCTCTGCTCCATTCCTGTCCGCGCAACTTATACGAAGTTATACGGACTTTGGCCATTACGGTATGCAAATTTTCAAAATTTTTCCGGGGGAACATGCCCCCGGACCCCCCTAAAGTCGTTTTTGGTACTTAAGTTGCTAAAAAAAACTCTGCTGAAAAAAACTGCGCTTGAAAAAGCGACGAAAATTGGTTCCTCAATTAGCATTCTACCTAATTCAAAATTCCACCTCCCCACCAAAACTTTCTGGATTCGCTCCTGTATTCAACGAACAATGTAAACGTTTTTGGGTGGAAAAAGTGTCTGTTATTGGGTAAAACAGCAAATACCCAAATAGTTTGGGTAGCACCTCCCAAGTTTATTGGGTAGAAAACAAAATACCAAAAACTACTTGGGTTTATTGGGGACAACTATTTGAGTATATTGGGTAGAAAACAAAGAACCCCAAAAAATTACTTGGGTAAATGTACAAATTTTTGGGTAAAATCAAATGTACTCAAAAAATTTTTTTGGGTTTAGAATTTAAGATAAACTTTTTTTTCCATTTATGGGTATTCTCCCTTTTACCCAAATAAAATATTGGGTAAAATGTCGTTCTACCCAATTTATAAAACATTTAGTAAAAACTTGAAGTTAATGCTAACATCACCCAAGTGCTGTTCTACCCAAAAAAATTGGGTTGTGCAACCCAATATTTTTGGGTACTCGCGTTTTTACCCAACATCAGGCTATTTCTGATTTGTGGGTGAAAATTTGAGCTTGAAATCATAAAAATGCAAAAGTTTGTCCACCCTTACCCAGTAAAAAACATATGAGATAACTAGGGCCAGCTAAAGTCAATAAAGCCAAAATTTTTTCAGGACCTTGTTACATGATCAAATGTGTACTAACGTTCGTTTCAGGTGTTCAGAAGTCTGTTTTGGTAAATTTTATAAGTCAAAATAAAGTCAAAATTTTACATGAAGTCAAAATTTGTCAAAATTGTCTTTATCAAAAATTTCCCTACAAAAACGAACAAATTTATATTTTTTAAATATTTTTTTTAATTTTTGAGCTGCAATTAAAATTTTATGCGCAGTTTTATTTGATTATAAACTTTTGAAATAGTTGCAATATTTGCACTATCGTCACAATAATGCGTGCGGTAATTGAGAAGGAAATAGCACTTATTATGCATGAAACGTCATTGTTGATGCATAAATACATAATTGTTAGACAATTAGTCTAATCCTATAAAAGCCTTGCGCTCTTTACACGTGGTCTTTTAACTTGTAGCTTGCAAAGCAAAGAATGCCAAAACAAGCCAAATCTTCTATAGCGAAAGTTAGGCAAACTTGCCAGGAATATCCAGATGAGTTTTCGACAACTCCTGCTGGCGACTTGCGATGCAACCTTTGCGACGTGTTAGTCAAATGCAGTGGTGTAAAGTAACGAAATACTTTTACTTGAGTAGATTACTTGAGTAGTTTTTTTCGGTAACGAGTACTTTTCTGAGTAGTTTTTTTTTAGCTACTTTTACGTTTACTTAAGTTCTTTTAGTATAAAATAACGCTACTTGGGTATTTTTTATTTTAGAAAAGTACAAAGTAGTTTAATGCTGGCACTTGAGTTACGAGTCTCGCCTTGAAATCCCTTGCTCCGCGCAAAGATTCTACATGGTCCGCGTAACATCTGCATTTACATTCCAATTCTCCAAAATTCAACTCCGTTACACTCCGTCTCGTTATTACCATGGAAACTATACTCCATGCGATGCGAAAGTTCAGCTTGCGCGGAAGAAATGACGTCAACGCAACTGGATTAAACCAGATCGAACAGATTTGACCAATGCTTAGAATGCTATCGCAACTTAAACATGTCCGGACAAGAAAAGTAGATGCGGGATTGCAGCAGACAGCAAGAACGTCGGACGTTTAGGCTACTAGAGCTGAATTGTTCCGACAAAGAGACTGAAAGTTACTTTATTATCAATTAATATTCCTTAATGTTTCATTAACCTAGTTGTGTGAAGGAAAAGAGAGATTAGCTTTGCAACCGGCTCGTTTAGCGTGCATGTATTAGCCTAGCCTAGGTAGTGTTAGCGCACTGCAGTCTTATTTATATTTTATAGGGGTGGATTGGACATAGAGATCGTTACTTGATGGATAGCTTGTCACGTGCATGGTTTAATCAGGTCTGTTTATGCTTTAAGTTTTAGCGTTGGGGGGATTCTTTTGTGAGTGTGATTATCTTTTTGCGGATAGAAATTAAGCGCTGTGGCATTCTAGCTAGTTAATTTGTTAATAGTTCAGATACCCGAGTGGATGGAGCATCTGCTTCCTGTGCTGTTGATTCAGGGTTCGATTCTGATTTGGATCAAACCACTGACCTAAAAATTATTATATACTCAGATACTGTAGACAACTGGATTATTTCTGCTTGAAATTGAGCATTAAAGGAGTAATGTATAGAACAAGCTCGCAACTTTTGTTGTGCCAGATTTCTTCGTCCTTGGCTGGTAACTCCTAAGAAAGCTCTGAGCTCATTATAGCACCTCTGTCACTTTCTCACAAAAACAGAATTAGTAATTAATGACTGATGATCTGAATCTTTTATACTGTATTTTTGTTAGACCCTATATGCTATGATCTATGATATGGCTGCTGGTAGAAGTGACATAGTGGAAATAATTGCAAGTGAAAGTGATGATACTCAGAATGATCAAGATAATGCTCAAGATCATCCTTGGCCCTATCTTGAAAAGTATTTTCAATTCAAAGTCAAAAAAAAAATTCATTAAAATTTCTTTGCAAACTTTGTCTACCCAAACACAATGAAATATCTGCTTATATCAATTCGCCTTCAAATTTGCAAAAGCACGTAAAGGTTAGTAAAAATATGCTTTATCTATAAAAACTTTGATGATAGTGATCAAGATGCCGTAGAAGTATGTTGGGCAGAACTACTGTGCTTTGTCAGTATTAGTACTAAGGTTCATTTTCCTTTTCAAGTATTGCTGTAACAGTAAATGACTTTACGGTTAACTTGCATTTGTTTACTGTAACATGCATAATACAGCAGCCTATTGAAAATTCTAAGATCATACTTTTGGTTTTTGTTTCTGTTTAGCCTGCTGAAAGAGCAACATACATAGTTGCACTAAAAGTAGAATGCATGCAAGTTTTTTTTTCAGAAAAAGCATCCTCGAAACCTAGAGGAATACACCTCTCTCACTTCTATTGCTAAAAACACAAATGTGCTATTGTTCTTGGTCAAAACATTGATAAACCAAAGCAGAAACAAGCAAAATTAACCATGGAACAATCATCATCGAAAAAAGTGTCTCAGCAATTACTTGATGGACTCACTGTGGACTTAATAACACAAGGCTTGTTGCCATTTAAATTTGTTGAACTACCTGCTTTCAAAAAGCTTGTTACTACGTTACAACCTCGTTTACATGTCATGTCACGACCAACTCTAAAAAGAAGGCTGAAAGGTCAATTGCTTATTATGAAACAGACTTTGCTTGCAGCGCTGAGCAATATTGAATTTGTGGCAACAACAACAGATTGCTGGACTGCTCGAAGGAAGTCCTTTCTAGGACTAACTGTACATTGGATTGATGCAGACTTTAGGCGCCAGTCAGCAGCGCTGGCATGCCATCGACTGAAAGGCTCTCACACATTTGATGTGTTAGCTGCGGCAATAGATGACATTCATTCAGAATATGAAATACGTAGCAAGGTTATTGCAACCACTACCGATAATGGTAGCAACTTTGTGAAGGCTTTCACAACTTTTTGTGATAATGCAAGTGTAACTGAAGACGAATCACAACCATCAACAAGTTCAGATGCTGCTGCTGGTGAAGATAGTGATCAAAATGCTTGTAGTGATGATGATTTTGAATCTGCAACTAGTAGTGTGTCCAGTGAAATTCAATACACAAATGTAAGTGACATTTTCAGTTGCTCCACAAGTTTGCAATACAAACTACCCAAGCACATACGTTGTGCTTGCCACACTCTCCACCTCGTTGCAAGCAAAGATATGCTCCAAGCTGAAAGCAATGTGTTCAAAAAGTTGCATCGTGCCTGCTTTGCAAAACTTAATGCACTATGGAATAAAATTGGACGTTCCCCTATCGCTGCTGAAATAGTGGAGCGATGTTGCCAGATGCAACTTATCAAACCAAATCAAACGCGATGGAATTCGCTGTTTCTATCCGTAGAGCGCATGATAAAGATTTACCAGGACAGCGGAGAGGGTGCATTAAGGCAGCTATTTCAAGAGTTTCATCTTAGAATGTGAGTTACAGAGTGTATTGCATAGTCGTAGTAGTAATTGTAGGTAATTGTGGTCACTACCGGTCCTACAATTGGTAATTGTTTTTGACTACGATAATCAAATTACGTTGATTTCATATTTTTAAAAGATTTCGTATATTCTCTAATATTTAATCTATGTGTTTTATATTGTGTATTAAGTTTCAAAGAGCATGTATCAGTTGCTTGGCTGTTAGAACAAAATCACCTTTTCGAAGTTTTGAATTTAAAATCTCGTAGTTAATGTCTTTGTCTTAAAAACATGTTTTGATTGAAACTTGCACATATTTCTAAAACTTACTGGTGCTTACGCCAAACGCATATGTATAACTGCTAACGCATTAAAAAAGCAGAGACGGAATATATCATCTTTAATGTGTTCATTCAAAAGAGTGTTGTGAATCTATAATGTAAGGCAGAAAAGACTATATGAGTGTCTTTTGTATTAATCAAAAAATCAAATCTTCATTATACTCGCCGTATTACGCCGAAGCGTGTAACGAGTGGCGGGGCCCATCTCCGCGGCTCAGCGCCTGGGCTACACAGCTCCGAAGAAACGTCGCGACGGTGGCGAGCCGTTGGCGACACTGTGCCGATTTGACCGGCCCGGGAATCGAACCCCAGACCTCCCGCACCGATAGCGTGCGCTTAGCATTTGAGCTAACCGGCTGGTCCTTTTGTATTAATCACTGTTTAAAATCAGTTTTTTTTTGTTCGGGCAAATTATGTTTAACGTGGCGAAACTTCAAGTTTTTGTTGCTTTTTTTTCATGCAAGCTTTATTTAATCTTGCTTAAGAATTTCTAGGACTTTTTAAGTGATGAGTTTGCAATAATAATATTTCACTACAGAGGCATGATTGTACATTATATGTTTAATACAAATATGTCTTGCATCAGGTTGACAGTCGTGGAGATCGAATTTCTTCAAGAGTATTGCAAAACAATGAAACCTCTATCCAGAGCATTGGATATATTGCAATCTGAAAAAAGCTGTTTCATGGGTTTTTTGCTACCAACGCAACAAACTTGAAAAAGTACAGCTTATGTTAAACTACTGCGGCCCTTTAGCTAGTGCAATACTACACGGAATCCACGTGAGATTTGAAAGCATGATGACTAATAGTGAATTAATTGCTGCTGCAATTCTCATTCCACAGTTCAAAACGGAATGGACTTCTAAAAGAGATGTGATAGAAAAAGGTAACATGCATTTTAATGATATTGCTGGTTCTATTCTAAAAACAAATTTTTTGCCATCTTTGAAAAACGTCAGGATGTACATTGATCAAACCTCTAATCTTTTTATTTTAGTGTCTTTATCACCTTGAAGCAAAAGCAATTAGCAGTATCCGTAGTTCATACATGTTTTCCTTGGCTTTGTAGCGTTCCTACTTGAGAACTGCGCAGTTGAAAGAACTGACACTTGTTGAGTTTTTTGTGACAAATGCTCTGACAATCTGAGATGTTTCATATTTCAAAAACATATCTTTTTTCCGCTATTACTTGACACCCTGATGGAGCTACTTCTAAAGACTAGCACTTGTTTTTTTTTTTTTTTTTCTGGAAAAATTGGTAAAAGAATGTTAATATGACGAGTTTCTAGTAGTCAAATACAAAGTCAATCAGTCCTTTTTTTCTGACGTATTACGTAACGTTTTATGCTGTTTTACATTTTGTTTTAAAAACTAAATTTTATGCCTATTCATAAGTATTTTACTGCGTTATATTGTTGGAAGCCTTAACTTCGCCAGAAAATTAAATGAAGTTTCTTTTGAATAATTCAAAAGTATTGAAAAGAATTATATAATAATCTACTAAACCCTAATCCTAGCCATAATTCTAAATTCTAAACCGAGCCCCAACCTTAGCCGTAAGTCCCAAATCAAATATATTGGTATGACTACTGCTCATTTCTTTTTTTCTCTCTTTAAATGTTTTTTTACGGTGTAATAGTCACTATCTTTTGTTGTTTGCTTAGGAATAGAGTTCATCAAACGTAAAGTTGAATCTATGGAAGTACTATCTGAAAGTTCTTCAACTACGTCAGAAGAGGATGAAGAGGAATTTTTCGCCTCGTTTAAACGCAAATCTTCGAAAGGTGCAATGGAATTGGAAGGTTACTTAAGCATCGGTTCTCGTGACCTAACCATCCTTGCTTCTTTTCCCACGTTGGAAAAGTTGTCTAAAATGCTAAACACACCTCTGCCAGCTTCCGCTGCTTGTGAACGATTATTCAGTGTTGCAGGACAAATATTCACTCCCAAGCGAGCGAATACGGATTCATTGAACTTTGAAAGCCAATTATTGCTAAAACTTAATTCTAAATACTGCTAAGTTTTAGTGTTGTTGCCTTCAGCACATGGATTTGAAAGTACGCGACTACTGTCAACTGGGGTGCCTTTGCACAATTTTATCACTTCTGTTAAGTTTTTTCCTACCATAGTTCCTTAACTTTTTTAGATTTGCACTGCAGTGTAAGAAGATTATACTTGATATATTGAGAAAACTAAGTTTTTAAAATTAATCATCTTTCGATATTTTTTGGAACTTTTTAAGTGCAAAGTTGCGCATAAAAAATACTGGTATTGTGATGCTGTTTGACAATTTTCTTGCGAAGTAAAGGCTGCCATTGAGCATCTTTGTTCAAGTTTAAGTAACACGATATATAATTATTTCTAAATTTGCAGTGATTATAGAAGCGTTTTTTGTAGTTTTGTAGTATGCCGCAACTGTGGATTATTCTATCTAACAAAAATTTTCACACATAATCATTTCCACACGAAGAGGTCTGCAGTAGTTGCCTCACATATTCCATGATAGTTGTCAAAGTCAAGTTGTAAAATTACAGCGTAAATACATCTAAAAATTATATTTTGGCCAATGAAAGACGAGGTAGGCTGCATTTCAAGTAAAATTATCACAATGGTAATGTGAAAAGTTTTAAAGTAATGTTTTGAACAGGATTTACAGACACTGATGGACACTGGCTTAAAGAAAACTTATATAACATACCACCATAAATACTGAATCAGTAGGAAGAATAAGGTTGATCCTAATGACTGAAAGTGCAATTTTTTCTTAACACCTCAAACAAACCACTTTGGATAATTAGAACATCATTAAGATGCATTTTTGAATATCTGAAGCGATTTTTGAGGATTTTGGTTTTGTAAATCATGCTCGGCAATTGAAAGTAGGCTATTGTCGTAAATTCTTGATTTAGTGGAACAAATTGATATTAAAATTGCTCAAATCCTAAGTAAACTTGAATGATTGTAAGTGGTTAGTTTATTGTCATGTATTGCTAAGGTATAACTACCACTTTTTTTAGTTGGCTTAGTTTCCTTAAAATGCCTTTTTTGACCATGATAACAAATTATTTTTTTTTGTGCAAAATTATGTCTGATGTGCAAAGCCACCCTAGTTGACGGTACAGTACGTTGTTTTTATCTGCTATGTTTATTAAAATCATGCAAGTATGTACCGGTAGATCCGGTACCGCTTATTTTAGCCGCTTATTATGTTTTTGAAGTTGTTGAATGCGGGTAACTTTTCTTTTTTATGTGAGCTGTGATTTTTGTGAAGTTTGTTGAGTGAGTTGAATGCAGGTTCTACCCCAGGTGTAAACGAAGTTTTGTGGAGATAAGATTTGTATTGTCCATTTTTTGAATTACAAAACTCTAAGTTAAATGACATTAGATGATGTGTTGTAGTTATGCAGAGGTGTTGGACTTATTCGCGAGAAAGTGGCACGGTATTCTCACAGAAATCGTGCATTAGACGATGTGCTTTTGTCAGGATGGTTGTTGTGGACTGTGGTCCATCCATACGACGTATATTAATACTGGGTAGTCTAAATTACTAAAAGAAAGAAAGTTGGTTCAAGGTTCTTCAACTACTTTTTGTGCAGTTCATCACTTGCACGGGCGTAATAGTTACAGCATATTCACTGGAATTGAAAACTAGGTTTTGTTTTTTGTCGGAAATTCCGCAGGGTTGCATAAAATCGATTGTAATCTATATTCGTTTGCGATATTCTTTACTTTTTCTATTGAATGGACTAGAGTCTTTATTTTTCGGAATTAATATCGAATATGACCTTGTTTTTACTTTTTCTGGACTTAATTCAATATTCTATAATCGATACTTGTCGTCCAGCTCACTTTAGTAAATTTTTTTGCTGATAAAATTTTTTTTGTGTCAGAAACCCTAACCAGAAATCTAAAAAAAGTGGAATTGCAATGGCAAAGTTGCGTCGCATGCAATGTAACCGTTTGTTTGTAATTACTACGAGACCGTAACCGTAAGCAAGTTACAGAAAATGCTTACATCTTCACAATAATATATTCTTTCCATAAACCTGTAGGCCTAGCAGTAAAACTATCGCATTTCTCTTTTAATCTTAATTATGGAGAAAAGCAAATTGCAAAGCTGAAATTGGAGTGTTAACAGAAATGAGCAGGTTTTCGTTGCTGAGTTATTAGCCTCCTTATTTATTCATTTGTTCACCCTTTTTTGCGACAGAGGCGCTATAACGCGTCTCGGAGATGGAGAAATCTCTCTAAGCGTGGTTCCGAACGGCACAACATGAACTTGCCGGATTGTTTTTGCCGAACGGCACAAGAATGAACTTGCCGGATTGTTCTTCACGCTGTCACCTTGATGCTGAACGTCAACCAGTGGAACTGTAAATACCAATTTTTAAGTCATTGGTTTAACCCAACTCGGAATCGAATCCCGAGTCTACCGTTCCAGAAGCAGGTGCTCTATCCACTCTTATCCATCCATTATAACTTCCATTTGGTTACCATTATGCCACTTTCAAAGCAAGTCATAATCGGCAAGTTTGCTGTTGATACTTTAAGCTATACTTTTACTTGAGTAGTTTTAAAATCACTACTTTTTTACTTTTACTTAAGTGCTTTTTTTGGTCAATACTTTCTACTTTACTTCAAGTAGTTTTACCGTCGGTAACAAAACTTTTACTTAAGTACAGTTTCAAAATACTTTTTACACCACTGGTCAAATGCGACAAAAAGTTTTTTAGACACAACGTCGTCCTTCCTGGCCTGCTGAATGGGAAGTCAGAATGACTTCCACGTGTTGGGTCAGAGGACAAACCATCCCCCATCACCAACAGTTGCAAGAGCAACTCCAGCCATGGTTACCGCAGAGCGAGACAGCGCTGTTTCGGGCTATTAACGATGAGTGTAACTTAAGCCTGAGGGCGGCTGATGAGGGCTAATAGCCTGAAACAGCGCTGTCTTGCTCTACGGTAAAAATTTTTTTGTGGAAAACCACCGAAAAAATAAACAACACCAAGGAAAATTGGAGACGAAGAGCAAATCTCAAAGTAAGCAAACCTTTTTACATTTCGATCAAGTAAACTTCAAGGAACAAATTGTTTCTTCATTCTTAGCTGCAGATATCCCACTTCATAAACTCAACCATCCTTCTTTAAAGTCTCTGTTTGCTAGAATGGGAAAAGTATTGCCTTCGGAGACTGCAGCCCGGGCATGTGTTGCTAAATTGGCATCCCAAAAAGAGGAACAAATTCAAGAATTACATCGTGACAAAAAAATGTTTTTGATTGTGGATGAAGCAGAGGTTGCTAAACAAAAATATATTAGTGTGCTTGTGGGCAGCTTAGATGCTCCAAATCAGACATTCCTCGTTAATTGCCATCCACTTGACAGCGGTCGCAATGTTAATAGCAGTATTATTTTGCACACTGCGGATGACATTTTGCGACACCTTGAAATAAAACGCGAGAATTTTTCATTGTTCTTGACTGATGTTGCTCGGTACATGTCTTCGGCTGGAAAGACACTACAGGAATTATACCCTTCTTTGATGCATGTCACCTGCGTTGCGCACTTACTACATAACTGCGCTATGCGTGTGCGTGCTCATTTTAAAAATATTGATGAAGTAATAGCAACGATCAAGGCAGCAACAATCAAAAACAAAGATCGCAAGAAAGATTTTCATGATGCTGGTCTGCCATCTCCTTCTGACCCTGTAATCACAAGATGGGCAACTTGGCTTAGAGCTGTCTTATATTATAGTGAGAACCTTCCAGCTGTTCGTACCATTGTCAACAATTGGACAAGTGCAGGCCTCTTAGTCAGCAGAGCAAAAGACGCTATCAATGTGGAAGGTTTGGTGTCGGACTTGGTTAAAATAAATCAATACCGGACTCTAGCAGCCAACGTAGAATTCTTAGAAGGAAGTGCCTGCACAATAACCAAAGCATACGGACTGCTGAAGAATATGCAATTCCATGATGATCCTTGCGCAATTAAAGACTAAATTAACAAACGACTATCCAACTCTGAATTAGAAACAATAATAAACTGTACCAACTTGACAATTGACCCAACAAGCTACGCACTATTGGAAAAAGCCCAGCCAACCTCTGCTGCTGTTGAGAGGATAAATTACTGAGAAAAGACAGAAATTTTGATGTTAAGAACGTAAAAAAATATATGATGCTGTATTACAATAAAACGTCCTTGTAATTATAGTGCGTGGCTTTCGCTAAAAAAATCATAGACATACTGTTAGTGTACAGTACAGTTGCGATAGCAACGCAATTTTTGTATTACACACTAATTGATACCGGTACACACAATGGCTTGTTATCCTAGGTTTTAACGTCATGCGTCGCTTTGTTGCATTAGCTTCAACACTCAGTAATTGAGAAAATGTTCGAAGTAGGCTACCTTTTTTCTTTAAAAACTTATGTAAATTGCAGATTATAAAACATATTTAATTAATAAAGTGCAACAAGACAAATAATACGCGAAAGCGGTTAAGTCCAAATGAAGTCAAAATTTTACTAAAATAAAGTCAAAAATATATTTTTTTAGGTAAAAAAGAAGGCCCTAGCTATAATATAAGACTATTATTCATCATTCCACTACAGGAAGCCAGCCATTATTTAGCTATTATGACTAGGACAACCTGATGGTAATTATTCCATATCAATGATTAATGAAGGCTTATACAGAAGTCTATTCTAGTGTAGCTACAAGGCTAAGAGAGTGATTCGAGCTTATAAATCAAATGAAATTAACTTGAATCTACCCCTCCAAGGTCTTAGGCTAAATTAAACGTTATCTGAAACATCTGATTACGAGTGGGATTCGAACCCATCGGGGCTGTTGTTATCCAAAATTCCGCTCCAATCGGGGCAGTTATCAAAACACATAAAAGCAACTATTAAAACATTTATTTTGGTCTTTACTAGGCCTAAAGTATATTTACCGAGGACAGCCAAGTTTTAAAATTGTGTAGGCTTATGAAGATTTACAAAGTCGTTACAACTGCTTTGCAAATAGAACGCTGCTGTGATAATATCCAAAATACCGATCCAATCAGGTTAAGTCACTTACCGGTCTATCCTGTCGGTTCTCATTACATTTTTATAGCAACTGCGGTCCGCAAAGGCACTTAGCGAAAAAAAACTGGCCCTCGGTGAAAAGTCTGGCTGCCTTCGACTATATATTTAACTTATAAAAAATATTACTGTGGGCTGTCAACAAAAATATGCCGCTCCAAAACCGAAATCAAAGTTTCGTAAGTTTTGTCTAACACTTTAGATTAATCAAAAAACTTCAAACTTTACTTCAACCTGTAACTTGAATAGAATTCGGCATGCGAGGCTTTAAAAATAAACTTGCCTTTCTTTTTCAATTATGAACAATTTTTAAACCGAACCTTCCTTTTACTATAGCTTTAGAAAAACTTTCCTCTACTGTTACGATTTTCTTTTTAAAATGCCTTTTGGGCTTCATTTTTTAAATTTTATGCTGCCTTTAAAAGTGACGTTAAATCTTAAACATCTCTGCAAATGTAGGCTATCAGTTGTAGGCTTGTATAATATGCTCAGCATCCAATCCAAGCCTACATAGTCTTGCTACAAACCTAAGACTCTTTACACTCTTCTTTAAAATTCTTTTAACTTTTCTTGTTCTATTGGAGGCCGCGATGTAGCGTTTTGCCAATTAACGAAAAAAAATCCAGCCACGGTGACACAGAAAAAGGAAAAAATTTCAGGAGTTACAAAAAAAAGTTAACTCTACAAAAAAGTTAGCCCTAGATCCAGGGTAAAGTTTGAGAAAAAGTTTAGTTTGACTAGAAATTATAGGCCTATAATTCCATTCAAAGACGGGCCGCAGAGGCAAATACATCAAGTTGAGCGACATCTACTTTTTCGTGTATAATTATCTGTTTCAACAGACACGAACATAAGCGATTATAATATCTCCTATCGGTTTGGACTAAGACATCTACGACTTTGTATTAAAAGTCACTTTTTGTCGCAACTCTTGAAGTCTATCCATCTCAATGGCGGTTGTTGCCAGCTATGAAAGACCTTCTTCTTCACTTCGACATTAAATCGATAGCTCCTACAAGTTTTGATTATTTTTAGTGTAGAAAAGGATCTTTGTACTGACCCTTTCGAAGCGGATTGTCTACTAGATCTAGGGGCGGTATACGCAGTGGCATAACTAGAGATTCTGCCGCCCGGGGCGGTTCAAGAAATTGCCGCCCCCAAATGCAATGGTGTACCCAGGATTTGGCCAGAGGGGGATGGAACATAACTGGGGGGTCTGGGGGCGAAGCCCCCAGCCGCCAAAGGCTAAGGGGGTCTGGGGGCTACGCCCCCAGCTGCCAACAAATTTTTGCGGTTTTCACTTAAAAAAACACTCTTTTTAACACACTTTTACATCGAAAAAGGCCATGCAGTGAGTGCAGTCACCACTAGCGTAGCCAGGATTTTGCAACGAGGGGGCTTGAGAATGACTTCACATTTGATTATACGTTGTATACAGAAGCGGATCCAGAAAGTTTTGGTGGGATACATGTAATTTTGAATTAGGTTGAATGTTCACTAAATGCAAAGACGTTTAAACTCGGAAATGGGCGTAAATAAGCCTTTTGAAAATGGTTCATGTCAGGGGCGTATTCAAAAATTTTTTGTGGGAGAGGGCATCAATTTTTGTCATTTTTTTCCAGCGTATTTTTTCCGGCAGATGCAGAAGATGCAGAAGTTTATTTTACCAGAAAAGCGCTAAGACTTTCTGGTGAGAGGCTGCGAAAAGACCATGTGTCCAGCTCCAAGGAACCGGCGCGGTCGCCGAGTCTACAGCCACTCACCTCAAACAATTACATAGATTATCACAAATGTCCGAAAACAACAAAAATCACATGACAATAGAAAACTAAACTACTACATCGAAAACAAGCGTCTAGTGCAGAAAATCTTCGATGCGACGTGTATCAGAATTACAAAAAAATAAAAAAAATGTTAAAGAACAGGGGCGGTATACTGCTTAGCTCAACCCCTCTGCTTCAACGCAATGCGCCAGCTTTGTATGTTTAATAAGTCTACGTATTGCACAAAGTGCACAAAAAGCCGAGCTGCATGCCGCCCTATGGCTCTAGGTGCAACACATTCACAGTTACAGTACGAGATGTTATTGATTAGGAAATAATTAAGCAAACACAGTATAATAAAATCTAAGTAGAGCGGAAACTGACAATAGAGCAATCAAATGGTATCGAAAAAAAGAAAAACAACAAAAACAAGTAAACTTAAGAGTTAATGCAATTAAAACTGGGACGGTAAGCAGTCATTCTAGCATTGATTATCGCAAAGAAGTTGTTTAATTGCTTTAACAAATACGTTTAAGCTTATTTGCGAATTATTTTTTACATCATTCGGCAGAGTTAATTTTAAGCAACTTAAGTGCCAGAAACGACTCTAGGGGGGTCCAGGGGCATGCCCCTCCGGAAAATTTTTGAAAATTTGCATACTGCAATGACCAGTTTAACGCTTTTTGAACAAATTTTAAGGAAAGTTTGTCATATTTTTGGCCCCTGACTTTGAGTGCTTCACCAATGATGCATTTTCTGCGTACAGTTTCAATTATGTATGACGTCATTTAAGGCTCAATGGGGAGGGGATTGTAATCCCCAAATCCCCCGGGTGGCTACGCCACTGGCAGTCACTATAGACAATGCAAAAACATTTTCGGAGTTTATGTCTGAAAGCAGAAGCTTGGCTAAAATAAGTGAAAGGAGGCTGCAACCGTTATTAGTTTGAGAAATCATAGACTGAAAGTTAGGTTTTAACACGTTATTACAGAGCCAAAGGGGTGGGCCATGGCACCGCGGCCCCCCCTGCGTGCGCCCATGTTACTTTCGTAGTACTGCTAGAGTGCCTATAGGCCTACTGCATTCGCACGCTGAGTGTGAGCGATTCAAATAACGCAAATACGAAGAAAACAGTGCGCAATTGTGACATAATACTCATTAAAATCAAATTTTTTTTATACTCGCGGGATTACACCAATTAAAGCGTAAACGAGACGGCGGGGCCCATTTCCGCAACTTTGTGCCTGGGCAACACACTAAGATGATTTGCGATTAGCTAATAAGCGATATAGCCAAGTAATAGTTGTTCAAAATAATTAAGAAAAATAATTACATAAACTTATCCAAGATGCCGCCCCCCGGGCGTGCCACCCGGAGCGGACCGCCCCCCCCCCCCCCCCTTGCTACGCCACTGGGTATACGGCTCAACTTTTGTGCACTTAATTATGACTTAACGCAATGCGTATGCGTTAACTTAATGAACAAAGTTAACGCATTGTGTTAAGTGCAACAAAAGTTGAGCAGTATACCGCCCCTGAAATATGTCTTTCTTTATTTAGTACACTCTATCTCAACTTAGGATTAATCGCATACTTTTAAAAAACTTCTTTGACGTTGGTGCTAAATCTCTCTCTCTTTTAACATAACTTCTGACTAATGACTAAAAGGAAAATTAGCGTACCTTTGTTCGCAATGTTTTCATTTTATTGCGGTTTGTCGAATAACAAAATGTTTTGTCGTTTTACTATGACGTCATATATTTGAGGCACTGCTTCAAATCGTCTATCGCTCTGGCAACTCAGCATGATATTACTCTAGGCAATTTTGTTGAGAAATCTTTGCCATGGTAGGCGAAGCAGAGTTCACGCTGCTTCATTGCCCATATATCGGCAATTTTGACCAAACAAGCGATTGGTTTGGAAATGATAGACACTTTAGCCGGCTTTAGTCTGGCCCGGCTGGCAGATGCTTCCATGTAGCCCGGGCTGTGATTAAGTCTGTACAAAGCTTTTCTCTTGTAAAGTTACAATGGCAGACCGAAACCAAATCTGCCGACCCGGAAGGGTATCCACTCTTCCCGATGCTCAGCCAAGGCCTACTAACCGGCAAACGTCCTTTTCAGGACGGGGCGATGTTTGCTCTGCTTCAGGGCACATCGTCAACAAGTTCCGAAGGCCAGCAATCCTGCTGCTAAACATTGAAGGCCTCACTGCAAGCAAGATGAATGTCCTTGACCATCTCGCAGTGCAGTTTGAGGCACTCGACATCCTACTACAAGAGACCCACTGTGCTTTTACCGACAAGCTTGTGATTCCAGGCTTTGCACTAGCTGGGTCCTGTTTAAACAGGATACACGGCCTTGCTACATTTGTCCATGAGCGACTAAAATGGACCCTAGTAGATCAGTCCCTATTTACATCAGAGACTGAGTGATTATGCGTAGACGTTGAAGGCTATAAAATTGTCAACGTCTACAAACCTCCACCTACACCATTGCAGACTACCAACCTACCAGAGTTTCCACACCCTGTCCTGTACTCGGATGATTTCAACTGCCCGCATGTAAATTGGGGCTACAGCAGCAACAGCGCTGATGGAGAGTGCTTTGTTGCTTGGGCAAGCCTTAATGGTCTTGTCCCTCTCCATGACCCAAAGGACATGGCCACTTTCCACTCAGGCCGCTGGAACACTGGCACCAACCCGGACCTTGCGTTTGTTAGTGTTGGTCCTGATAGTCGCTTACCTGACAGGCGTATTTTAGAGAAGTTTCCTAAATCACAACATCGACCTTCGCTCATTGTTCCACCAAGGCTCACTCTGTCAGTTCCGAGTATGCCTGTTAAGCGATGGAACATCCGCAAGGCCAAATGGAGCCATTACAATGCCCTGACCAACCAACTCGCTAAGAGCTTGTTGCCACCAGTTACATCTGATGTGGACCGGGCATACCAGGACTTCTGTAATGCCATCAGCACAGCAGCCAAAAAGTATATCCCACGTGGTCGACGAAACGACCACATTCCGTGTTGGGATACTGAGTGTGAGAACCTCTATCAGATGTTCCTGCAATCGCCTGAGGGATCTGACTCTAGCAGGGCTGCTCCTGCCCTGCTGTCCAGGCTTGACAGAAAACGCAGGGACCGATAGTCTGAGGCAGTCCAAACCATCGACTTTTCTCACTCCAGTCGTAAAGCATGGAGCTTATTAAACAACTTAACGGGTAGATCACGACGCTCCCCTCGGCATTGTGCAGTTTCATCCAATGCCATCGCATCAGTACTGGTCAATAACGGCAAATACGAGGATATTGATCGCAAGTCATCCCGGCTTGTGTCTCAAGAAGGGTCTGATTTTTGGAGGGCTTCTACAACAAGTGCAGTGAATGTCTGTGGAAGCTTTACTCCCTCAGAATTCGCAGCCGCCCTCAAACATCTGAAACCAGGAAAAGCTCCAGGCCTAGACTCTATTTGCCCTAAGCTTTTGCTCCATGCTGGAGCTGCCCTGAAATCCTGGCTGTGTAGCTTTCTTTCATCCTGTTTGCACCACCTCAAAATTCCAAAAATCTGGAGAAGAGCGTTGGTTGTCGCGATCCCCAAACCAATGAAACCTGTAGAGGACCCCAAGAGCTATCGTCCCATCTCTTTGCTCTGTGTCCCCTACAAGATCCTCGAGAGGCTCATTTACACCCGTATCGAGCCCATTGTCGACCCGCTTCTTCCTCGGGAGCAAGCTGGGTTCCGACAGGGGAGGTCCACGGTAGACCAAACTGTTCTACTTACCCAACACATCGAGGACTCATTTGAGACCAAGAAGAAAGCCGGTGCTGTTTTTGTCGATCTGACAGCTGCTTATGACACTGTCTGGCATAGTGGCCTCACCTGTAAGCTGCTGAGACTCCTTCCTGATAAACACATGGTCCAAATGATTATGGAACTTATTCGAAATAGAAGTTTCACCCTTTCCATCGGTGACAGCAAGCGAAGCAGGTTACGACGTTTGCGAAATGGCCTCCCACAGGGATCAGTCTTGGCTCCCCTCCTTTTTAACATCTACACATACGATCTGCCTTCCACAATTTCCCAGAAGTATGCGTATGCCGACGACCTGGCATTGATGCATACCTCGAAAGACTGGAAGACTTTGGAGGGCACTCTAAGCCAAGACATGACAACACTTTCAGCGTATCTCCAGACTTGGAGGCTGAAGCTCAGCCACACTAAGACGGTGACGACGGCCTTTCATTTAAACAACCGAGAGGCGAAACGTGAGCTCAAAATCTTCAACAACGGCAAACTATTGCCATACTGTCCAACTCCAACCTACCTTGGTGTAAAGCTGGACAGGTCGCTCACTTTTCGTCATCACCTAGAGGCATTGCGCAAGAAACTTTCCACTCGCGTCACACTGTTGAGGCGACTTGCAGGCTCGGGATGGGGTGCAGGAGCCAAAACATTGCGAACAGCCGCCTTGTCCCTGGTTTACTCCACAGCTGAGTACTGCGCACTTGTTTGGTGTTGTAGTGCTCACACTCGGCTAATCGACAGTGTTTAAAATGACGCCTTGCGCATTGTCACTGGATGTGTGCGACCCACTCCAACGGACTACTTGCCAATCCTCGCAGGCATCCAGCCAGCTGAGCTTCACCGTCGAGGAGCGACACTCTCCCTGGATAACCGCGCCACCCTTAACCCTGATCATATTCTACATGAGCAGCTGGTCGGGAAACAAAATGCGCACCAGGGAAGGCTCAAATCAAGACGCCCGTTTGTACCCGCTGCACAGAAACTACTGGATAGTCTGACCGAATCAGACATTCGTGCAGCGCAATGGATGGATTATGTATGGAACATGGAGTACTTGAAAAGTGCATCAAGGCTTCATGCTTTTATTCCCAGGGCCAGTCCTATGCCTCTTGGAATGGGTTTGGCCAGAACATCTTGGGTAAAACTGAATCGTCTGCGGACTGGCGTAGGGCGATTCCATTCATCCATGTACAAATGGGGTGCTGCTCCTTCACCGAATTGTGAGTGTGGTGCCTCTGAGCAAACTGCAGACCACATCATTTCTACATGCCCCCTACATCGTGCACCAAAAGGAATACAAGGTTTGTTGGTCCTGGATGATGACACCCGACGCTGGCTTAAAATCAACGCCGTCAACATCTAAACCGTCGGAAGCGGATGCCCAACTACACGACGACAATTGCCCATATATCGGCAATTTTGATCAAACAAGCGATTGGTCTGGAAATGATAGACACTTTAGCTAACAATTTTACACGTGGGCAAAATATTTTAAACTGGGGAGGGGGGTACAGCCCTTAAAAAAAACTCAACGGATTTGTGCGATTTGAAAATTGATCAAAAGTTGTTGGGTATGGGCAACTTTTCTATTTTGCCCCTCTGCGAGCGCTTATGTCAAAGATAGTTTTGGGGGAGGGTTAGTTTGTTTTTTTGTATGGCCATTTTTCCAAATATGTGACGCAGTTTGGAAAAATGGCTATTTGGAAAAATTTCCACGCAATATGCGGCAAAAACGAAATATATGTGCGTAATCCAGGTTCGTTAGCTCTGCGTTTGTAATGGTAGCTAAAGATTCTGAAGGATTTATTTTAACAATCGATAAAAAGAGCAGCGGTAATTCATATTCAGGCTACTAAAATATTTTTGTCTTGTCTATATTGCCTGCACTCAATGCAAGTATTGGTATGTCCTTTTTCGATTAAAAATGTTCTAAAAATCAGTGTTTTTGTGTGAAAACCGTAAAAATCCGTTGGCGGCTGGAGGCGGACCCCCAGACTCTCTTCGCTTCCAAAAGTTGGAGGCTTCGCTCAAGACTTCTGGTTGTAGACCCCTTCACCTTTGCGAAATTTTGGGCATGGCCCAGGGTCATTAAAGTGGTGGTCTAGCGGAAATTGAAAACCCTTTTAGGCCAAAACATTTATTTTTAAAGTAGGTCTACATAAATGTTTTTTTGCCTTGCGTTGGTAATTGTAAAAAGTCCTTGGGTATTTTGCAAGAAGTCCACGCTAACCGGTGTCCAATTATAAATCCACGCTGGTAATATCACAAACCTTTACCAGTTGTTAATTATGCGTCCATGCTCGTAATCACGATAAACTCCACCGCTGCTTGTTGTAAATAGACCACGCTTGCTAGCTGCAGAAAAAGTCCACGGCTGGTTGCCAGCAAAAAGTCCACAGTTGCCGGTTGTAAAAAGTCCACGCTTGCCAGTCGCCATTACAAAAAGTCCACCTGGCAAAAAATTACAATAAAAAACTCCATCGCTGGCAGTTGTAAATAGTCCTTGCTTGCTAGCTGCCAATACGAAAAAGTCCCCGGCTGCCAGTCGTAAAAAGTCCACACTTGCCAGTCGTCGATACAAATAAGTCCAACTGGCAAAAAAAATTACGGTTGCCAGTAAAAAGTCCACGCTTACCAGTAAAAAGTCCACGGTTGCCAGCAAAAAGGCCACGGTGTGCAAATGCATCATTTTTTGACCACTATAATTCTGGCAGAATAAACGAGAGAATCGAAAAAAAAGAAAAAAAGCGTGTCGTGTGCAAAACTAACGAGCGGCAAGCGCAAACGTGCCGTATGCAAAATTAAAAAACGGCAAGCGCATCCTGTCTATTAATAACTGTCTGAAATTGAACCGCAATACAGGCTCAATTAAGCATGCACAAGCGGCAAGCGCATCCAGTCTAAAAATAACTGTCTGAACTTGAACCGCAATACAGGCTCATTAAAGCGATTAAGCATGCACGCTACTAAAAATAAGATGAAACGTCTAAAAATAATAATACTGCTTCATATTCCCCAACGAAATCAACATTTCCGAAAAAATCATCCTGAAAAACATGAAATTACTTTTTACCTCATGTATTGTTAAATCTGGAGCAAATTACCTTTCACATGAATGTTGTCATGTTGATGGCAAAACAACACAAACATCATCAGAACGATTTTGAACTTGACTGAAAAATCGAAAAAAAAACTAATGCTTTTTTGCTAAAACGGCAAAAGTTGGGGTCCAATCAAAGTACTTTCGTGACGTTTTCCGACAAAAAACTTACGAACTTTCAATCATCATTGCAAAGAGTATGAAATTACCTTTCACACGATCATTGTCAAGTTGATGGCAAAACAACACAAACACCATCAGAACGATTTTGAACATGACCGAAAAACGAAAAAAAACTAATGCTTTTTTGCTAAAACGGCAAAAGTTGGGGTCCAATCAAAGTACTTTTGTGACGTTTTCCCTCACAATATTGCCATTACTTTAATACTCATTGCAAAGAGTATGAAATTACCTTTCACATGATCATTGTCAAGTGTGTGGCAAACTGCTACAAACACCATCAGAACGACTTTGAACTTGGCCGAAACAATAAAAAAAAAATAATTTGTGATTTTTGCTGAAACGTCAAAAACCGGGGTCCAATCAAAGTAATATTGCGACGGTTTCCGACAAAAAACTCACAAACTTTCAACCATCATTGCAAAGAGTATGAAATTACCTTTCACATGAATGTTGTCATGTTGATGGCAAAACAACACAAACACCATCAGAACGACTTTGAACTTGAATGAAAAATCGAAAAAAAGTATTGTTTTTTTACTAAAACGGCAAAAGTTAGGGTCCAATCAAAGTACTTTCGTGACGTTTTCCGACAAAAAACTCACGAACTTTCAATTATCATTGCAAAGAGTATGAAATTCCTTTTCACATGAATATTGTCAAGTTGATGGCAAAACAACACAAACACCATCAGAACGATTTTGAACATGACCGAAAAACCAAAAAAAAACTAATGTTTTTTTGCTGAAACGGCAAAAGTTGGAGTCCAATCAAAGTACTTTTGCGACGTTTTCCCCCACAATATTGCCATTACTTTAATACTCATTGCAAAGAGTATGAAATTACCTTTCACATGATCATTGTCAAGTGTGTGGCAAACTGCTACAAACACCATCAGAACGACTTTGAACTTGGCCGAAACAATAAAAAAAAAATAATTTGTGATTTTTGCTGAAACGTCAAAAACCGGGGTCCAATCAAAGTAATATTGCGACGGTTTCCGACAAAAACTCACAAACTTTCAATCGTCATTGCAAAGAGTATGAAATTACCTTTCACATGAACATTGTCAAGTTGATGGCAAAACAACACAAACACCATCAGAACGACTTTGAATTTGACCGAAAAACCAAAAAATTTTATTGTTTTTTTGCTAAAACGGCAAAAGTTGAGGTCCAATCAAAGTACTTTTGCGACGTTTTCCCCCACAATATTGCCAATACTTTAATACTCTATCCAAAGAGTATGGAATTACCTTTCACATGATCATTGTCAAGTGTGTGGCAAACTGATACAAACACCATCAGAACGACTTTGAACTTGACCGAAAAACGAAAAAAAAATTAATGGTTTTTTGCTAAAACGGCAAAAGTTGGGGTCCAATCAAAGTACTTTTGCGACGTTTTCCCCCATGAAATTGCCAATACTTGAATACTCATTGCAAACAGTATGAAATTACCTTTCACATGATCCATGTCAAGTGTGTGGCAAACTGCTACAAACACCATCAGAACGACTTTGAACTTGGCCGAAAAACGAAAAAAAAACTAATGTTTTTTTGCTAAAACGGCAAAAGTTGGGGTCCAATCAAAGTACTTTTGCGACGTTTTCCCCCATGAAATTGCCAATACTT